>JAQGBX010005941.1:0-13063 GCA_034698745.1 Megaphyllum sjaelandicum
TTTAATGACGTTTCGCGTAATTGTGAATCGACTGCGTTCTGACGCTCCGGATCCGGATTCGAACAGGTGTTCGGAAGGCCCGGGCTCCCGACTTAATTTGCATGTAAGTTTTGAATCCATTTATTTTTAAAGTATAATAGGGCCTGTAATTGGAAAGCTTACCATCCTGTAATGATTGAATAATGTAGATTGATCCCTTATATAATGTCCGGGGTATACTCAGGCCGAATCTTGGCGAATCATATTTTGGCAGTCGTGAAGTTTTTGACGATTAAGTCATGAAATCGCGTGTGCAAAATCGATACGCTAATTGAATGGTTTAAGAAATTAACTCTGGCAAATTGATCCCTTATACATGTGTATGTGTATGTTAAAGATACTCAGGCAGGAACTTTGCGAATCGTATATTATGTCAGTCGTGAAGTTTCAGACATTGTATAAAATTAGGGATATGTTCATGCAGAATGTTTGCGAATCGTATACTTTAATTGGCATTCGTGAAGGAAGTCACGTGTGTAAAAATCCATTTGCTAATTGCATGGTTTAAAATGTTTTTTTACATTTGAAAATTGATCCCTTGTATGTTAGGGTAGGCCTACTCGGGAGAAGCTTTCCGAATCGTATTTTGGCAGTCGTGAAGTTTCAAACATTGTATACAATTGTAAATCATGGTATAAATTTACTTTGGAAGTGTTGAAGTCACGTGTGCAAAATCGATACGCTAATTGCGTTGTTTAACAAATTATGTACTCCTGCAAATTAATCCCTTGTATGTTAGTGGTACTCAGGGAGAACCTTTGCGAATCTTATTTTGGAACGTATAGCCTGCTTTGGAAGTCTTGAAGTCACGTTTGCAAAATCGTTACGCTAATTGCATGGCTTAGTAACCAGATTCTTGGAAATTGATCCCTTCCTTCTTATACATGTACATGTATGTTATGGGTACTCGGGCAAAAGCCTAGCGAATTGTATTTTGGAACGTACCTTGGAAGTCTTGAAGTCACGTGCGCAAAATCACTACGTTGATTGCATGGTTTAAAAAATGTACTCTTGGATATTTATTTGTTAGGGGCACTCTGGAAGTAGCATTGCGGATCATATTTTGGCAGTCGTGAAATTTCAGATATTGTATAAATCATGGTTTAAAACTTTCACTAAATATCATCGACGTTTTTTTTTATTTTTTTAAGTAAACAGTTCATAATGCACACGTGACTTTAAGACTGCGAAAGAGCGATTCGTAAAACTTTTTGAGTATCTTTATTAGAACTATGCGTGGAAAGTTTTTAACACCCAATTTACTGTTTTGGCCTTATAGGTACACGCATTATCGATATTTTTCTTCGTTAGGCTATTCTTCAAATGTATGTTTGCATGTTTGTAGGACAGAAAATTACAGAATTTTGTTACCTCAAAAGTATACTGTATGGTTGTAGCGAACGATGCATTCAAAGGAAATCAAGGAGTTTGGGCCATTGCAGCTTGGCAGTGACCATCGCGCTTAATTGATGTGGAACAAATTGAAGGACTTTTTGAGAAGAAGTCAGTTTGAATATCAGTTAAAATTTTAAAAAATAATTCCTTATGGATGTTAATTTAAGAATTTTACTGCTCTATCTATAGGCTGTATCTGAATTTATTAAATGAAAATGAATGTAAGCATGAAAAGGGCGCAAAATGATGAAGCCCGTTCCTTAATTTCCGAACACGGTTTCTTTATTTTGAAAGACTGTGTTTTTGTATTAACTTATTAAAAAAAGTAACCAAACTGGAAAATAAATGTATAAAAAATTGAATTTATATGTATGTTTTGTTTAACATTTATGCAGCCCCGCCCTAGGGCATGGAAGAATAATGTTAACTTTCCCTTTTAAGACGAATTCCAAATTCGGATATTACACCTTTTTGGCTAAAACGTATGAATTTTCGAAGTCCTGTGCATTCACGCTATGTTACGTTAAAACTAACTTCAGACGACATAAAAATAGGGTGCGTCATAACGGAGAATTCCCCGATAAATGTTGCAGCACCTTCCCATCCATATACTGTACTTGGGGTAGGATTTTATCCAAACAACGATAAAACTTGAGCTCTTGTTGTTGAAGTCATGTTTTGTCTGACTTTCGATAATGCGAACTACGGTTTAAACGAACAAATATGGACGTCTCTTGCGATTCGTCTTAAGAGAGTCTGCTGTAGGCCTACATGAAGTGCAGTTGTAAAACGCTAATTGCTGATCAAATCGATTAAAATCGAAACTTTGATGAGTTGCATGTATACAGTAGCTGCATCATAACGCATGTTTACGCATTAATGATGTGTATTTAGAGACTAATATGATAATGAGGCATTAAAGAACACTACGTGTAAATCGAGCATTAGCGGATAATGAGTTGATGGAAATATAAAGTAATTTTTGGGTCAATTATATTTTAATTTTTAACTACAATGTACATTGATATACATGTATGTAAATATAAACCTTTGTAAATGGTTATCTGTAGTTAATTGGCCCTTAGTGATTTCGCGCGAACCCTGTAGCATTTCTAAGGTGACTTCCGGTTTCCCATCAAATTGAAATTGCTCGGCCTTGACCCTGTCGCCAATAATGAAATTAAGCATGGACGTACAGTAGTTAATTAAAAACATTAGGGGTTCTTTAGTAGGCCTACCTTGTCATGCAATTCTTTATTATGCACTGTACATGTAATCATTAGCAAAAAGGCAGCCATGTTTGTGGTTAATAACTTGTGACTTTTTTAATAAACCAGTTCACCCGTTTAAGGATTAATTAAGTTGTTAATTTTTGAATTGATTGGACTAGAAAATCATAACTTCACAAGCTTCTGAAAGGATTTTTTTGGGCTCCGGTTTTCTTCGATTCTTTTAATTGGACATGTATGTTAAGCCAGCCGTTCTTCAACACTATTAACATGCGCCGAGTTAATTAAGCCTTTGATTGCACGATTAATTAGTGTCTGGATTAATTGAGGAAATTTTAGATGAACGAATCACGATTGGCCCATGCGAACTCCTGGAGCGTTCATGCTAACGTGCTAGCTTATTAAATTTTCCATCAACGTTATGACATCAAAGGAGATTAATTAAATAAATCAATTAGTGGGTTAATTAATTGAGCGTTAAGTCGAACTAGGTGGTTTATTTGATTATTCGCGTGCTAAGTGCTTTAACATGCATAAATAATTTAGACTAATTTTTAAAGGGACGTTAAAATTTGTTCGTTTATGCTGTAGTTCGTATTATCAGAGTGTTTGACAAAACATGGTGTCAACAAAAAGAACTAAAGTTTCATCGAAGTTTGGATGAAATCCTACGGATGAACCCCACGTTCTGTACTGTTATATGAATGGGAAGATAGTACATGTACTATTACCGGGGAATTCCCCGTCATAACGTAATTTTTTTCAAATCGCCTAAAGTTCATTTTAACGTAACATACACTGTGCATGTACACAGGTGTGAATTCTCGGGAATTCGAAAATTTTGTAATATCCGTATTCAGAATTCGTCTTAAACGAAGAAATTAATATTATTCTATCATACCCTAGGACGGGGACTTGAAATGAGTTCGTACTATCCGAAATTGGCTTAAAGCGAATCCTTCTTATAATGAGGTTCCAACTGTACAGCACATACTGTATATCGGAAACAACTTGAGGTAAAGGAATCGCAAGTAAAACCTGATACTTAAGAATCGTCACTAATTATATAAACGTAAAAATTAAACTAGGAATGGAGCTATCTGCTGAATGCTTTGGAAATAATCCCCTATTTTTTTGTTTCAAAATTAAGGACCATTCAGTGCATTTGAACACAATCAATATAATTCTAGCTTGAATGATAAAATTCTGTATTTAATTTGTTCAGAAATGCAATTTAATACAGTAATATAAAATACTTATAAAAATTCTCTTATAATGTACAAAGTATACATTTATATTTGCCGACATATTGTACATTGAAACAGCGCTATTTGAGGTTAATAAAATACATAATTTAGACCAATCTCAAGGGCCGTCAAAATTTGTTCGTTTAAACCGAAACAAGTCGGACAAAACATGACGCCAACAATAAGAACTAAAGAACGTCAGTTCGTATACATTTCCGCGTTGTTTTCATTTATACTGTAAATAAATAATCCTGTTTAAATCAAGCAATAACTATATTTATATTCGCTGATTTGTATTCAGTCAGTTTTTATAAGGGGCCAATCAAAAAGGACATCCGCAAAATTTCCCCAAAATTGGACTCCACCCTACCCCCTACGTTACGTGAGGACGTCCTTTTTGAATGGCCCCTATAAGTACTTCAATGTCAATGTTCACGAATCCCAATCACTTCCCTTATGGAAATGACACTTTCAAAAACGCATAAATTCTTGTGTAAATGAAGTGATTTGCGTATCATGAACATAATTTGAATGAATTTTATAACGCCTCTTACTTAGCAGGTGCCCTCAAATTATGTATGTATAGACAAGTCAGCTGTTTATGATGCTAAACAAGTTTTACTACTGTTTGATATCGAGTTAGGCTGATGCATAAGTCAACAAAGATGTTCTGAGTTTTCTTCCAATAAAAATGTCATTTGAGGTCCCTATATTCACTGTTTAACAGTGTATTAACATTTGAATTAACTTCTGTTATACGGTGAAAATAGGCACCTCAAATGGCATTTTTATTGGAAGACATGACATCTTTATACCGTTGTATTTTAGGTTCTTACGAATTTCTTTCATGATTTGAATTTTGGAAAACAAGGTTTCGAAAGAAATGAAATTTAAATATACAAATGCTGTTTTTGAGATGTTATTGAGGTCCTTTGATAGAATCTTGTGTTATTGTAATAAATTTTCAATTTTAGATCTTCAACTTTGAGAAAATTGAAAAAAAAGTGGGTAAAAAAGCAACAACAAAAAAAGTAAAAATTATGTATTTTCATAATTTTGTAGACTTTGTCGCCTTCGTATTCAATCTTTAGTGCTTTGTTTTCGAAATATGAAAAATTCAAGAAATTCAGCATGTTTTTGAAAAACTGAGCAAAACCTGACCTTATATTAACCAATGCAACCAATGTTTTCGAGTAAAAAATGTAAGTCTGTATACAGAATTAATTGTTGGTAAAGTTATCAGGAAGTTTAATTTTCTGTAATGCAACCAGTCGAGTTTAATAATAAGCTCTATCTATTTCCGCAAATTTATAATGCAGTAAAATAGCATAAAAATTGCGCATTTCTTGATTTAATGCCAGGCTTTTTAAGAAAAGAAAGATTTTTTAAGAATGTATATACTAGACAAATGATCCGTTTTTGTGCATTCAGAAAAATACATTTATAAAGGTGTCCTATTTTTCTACGTTCAAAGGGAGTATCCCTTACTTATTTTAGACGTATAGAATTTCCATTTAAGGAGTATACATTTTAAACGTCCCGTTAAAAAATGTGGGGGAATATGATGCAAACTACGTAAGTATACGCCTTCAAAGTGTAGGCTACAGTATATCTGTATTTCAAAATGTCTCTAAAGCTAGGTACCGGTATGCACACCGAGGAAACTTTAACGAAACTTTGTTTCCGAAGCTTTAACGTATAACTGGAATCTCCTAATTCGGAAAGCCGGTTCATATACGTGGGGTAAAATTTCATCCAAACTTCGATGGATCATTAGATGTTATCGTTGAAGTCATATGTTTTGTCTGACTTTTGATAATGCGAACTACGGTTAAAACGAACAAATCGTTCCTAAAAAGTCAGTTTTCCGAATGTGGCAAGACTGGCAAGTGCATGCCTGCGCGAGTTTCTCTCCGCACGACTGGCTTTGAGTCGATGCCCCTTTTGGGGGTAGTCGTGTAAACAGTTGGGGATATTCAAATGAGGCAAGTTGGTAATTGGGGTTAAATCGTGAGCCGCGTTATTGTTGGCGAGGGGCCTGGCGGGAACCGAACCACCCCAACAATGACGCCGTAATTGGAGTGATCTCTTAACCCGCGGTTAACTGTTTGGTAAACAGGCGCGAACGCTCCTTTGGGCTTCCTAAAAATGCCGAACAAATAACGATGACGCTGCCAGGGGAACGAGGAAAAAGGCGAAATTGGGAACGAGGCACAATGGATTCGGGCGTCGGACATTCTGTAAAAAAGTTCGACTTTCGGCGGGTGGTACCGCAGTGACAAAAATGTTGCGCGCTAACGCATATGTTGGCTATGACGTAGACCCTCGTTAAGACGAATTTCGAGGGACGTCAACATTTGTTCGTTTAAACCGTAGTTTGTATTAAAAGAAGTCAGCGAACACAACTAAAAACACCCACTTAGCAAACTGATCAAAAAATGACATCATTATCTCGTCATGTTTTTGGCCAGTTTCCAATAATAACGTCTATTGCCGGAAAAATGACGTTATAGTTATCGAAGAAATGGCCACTCAAAACTTGGCCGTAAGATGACGTCATTGTTGGTCGGTTTCCAATAATAACGTCATTTTTCGCCCAAAAATTACTACTTAGAAAGGTGTCATAACATGACGTCATGAATGATTTCAACGATAAGCACTGAAGTTTCAACGAATTAAGTTTGGATGATCACTCGGAAACAATTTGTAATATCCAAATTCGGAATTCGTTTTAAACGAGGTAGATGTATTTAACATTACTCTTCCATACCCTAGGGCGGGGGCTGCATAAATGTTCAACAAAATATAATGTTTGTAATGTACGTGTGTGCATGATGCACTTATAAATTAATCTTTATGTGTGTATTTCCCAGTTTGGTGATTTGTTAACTAAGTTACTAAAAAATACAGTACAGTGTACTTCAAATTGTACACTGTACACCTGTAGTGCGAAACTGTGTTAAGAAAACGTAACATCTGACTGAGCTCCGTGCTAATACGGATGCATTACTATTGGTCTTTCTTTTTAAATGCGATTAGACGTTAGAATAATCTTCCTGACGATAGTTCAGATTTAATTCGAGTTCAATTGATGTAGGAGCTTTCTCCTAAAAATGGGCTTGACCCCCCTACCATATGGCATTTAATTGCTGACTGTAGGGTACTGAGTTGAATTGAATTGAAGCTCGAACACTTGAAAGTTCATCCGATTTCATTCTAAATTTGTAATATCCGAATTCGAAATTCGTCTTAAACGAGGAAATATCCATATGTGCATTTCGAAATTTTTCATTCATCTATGGATTGTAGAGTCCTGAAAACTTTGCTTATTGATCCAACTTTTTCTGCAGAGGATACATCTGCAACATATACATGTAGTGCCAAATTGTTTTTAGCTCCAAGTTCTCAGATTCAAATTTATCTATAGTGTACATGTTCATCTTAGATGACCTGTCACAAATTAATCAACAGCATCAGTTTGTATGCGTATTTTTCACGTTTCCATGCGTCATGCATGATTATTGTGTTTTAAGACAAGTCTGAAGAAAATTCCAGATTTGCATCGCTTCGATAACTTACAGAAGTTTTAGCAGCATGAGTAAATGTTTGTTTCCTGGAGTGTTGCTGATTCAGCGTGGACAGCTTGTTTCTCGTTCCACTCAACTTGCACCTTTACTGTCTAGAAAAGTGTAAACTGGAATGTATACCCTGTTCATATACATGTAAGTTGCTTTTTCGCCGTGGGCAGAATGTTCCAGGAAGTGGGAACAGAGGTGACTTTACTAACAATGCCCCTGAAATAAGTTGCTACGATGTGGACAGAATATTCCAGGAAGTGGAAATATTCAACTTTTCTAAAAATGCCCCTGAAATAAGTTGCTTCGATGAGGACATCGGTTCCCAGGAAATGGGAACCGAGGCAACTTTAGTAAAAAATGTTCCTAAAAATAAGTCGCTTAGGAGTGGACAGAATGTTCCAGCTTGTTTACACAAGTTTATTTTTCCCGAAACAACTGGCAACAATTAGCAACAACGAGTTCCTCTATGTTTCGTGCAATGTGGACTTGCATGTACAACTTTAAATTAAGATACAACAAATTGTTGTGCAGGGATGTTGTATATATACAAGTACATTACATGTACATGATAGACAGATCACGCTCACTCAAGGTGGTATTCAATTAACCTCAATGTATTAAATTTTAGGGTTAGTTTTTGAACAAGAAGTTGAGCGGAATAATTTTAGGAACAGTTTTTGGACCGCATTCGGAAATGTATATATCTTGACAAGTTGGATTTTTTAGAATTTTTTTTCACCATTTACACTTTTTAAGAATCTGGAGGAGAAGATAAACGTGACATAGCTCTACGTTCAAAGCAGATTTTACAGATAACGTCTGGGTTGTGTGCTATTTATGTTCAGTTTGAAGGGTTGCTGTTCATAACGCCATTTTTTTTAAAGAATTCGTAAAAAGGATTATCAACATTAATTTGTTTGAAAAGTGTGTCAGAGTTAAATACGTTATTTATGAAGCGAGTTCAGATTCCTCAGAATTGAAAATGTTTTTTGAATAAGGGTTACAAGGACTCCATATTGCATTTTTTAATCTACACTGCATGCAGAATGAGTTTGTAAAGCCGTAAGAAAATATATTATAGTGGAACCTCATTAAGAAGAACTCGCTTTATAGGAATTTCTGATAGTATGAACTCATTTCCAGCCCCTGATCTCGTAAATGGACGAATAATGTTGATTTCTTCGTTTTAGACGAATTTCCATTTCGGATATTAAAACGAACTTTAGATAATATTAAAAAAGGTAGCCTAGGTTATAACGGAGAATTTCCCGATAGAAGTTTCAGCACCGTCTCATTTATATGCATGGAGTAGGATTTTATCCAAATTTCGATGAAACATTAGTTCTTTTTGCTGATAATACGAACTGCGGTTTAAACGAACAAATTTCTACGTCCCTTAAGATTGTATTTGTTTGCATGTGTTGCGAATTCATAGATTGATCTCATGATCAATAGAATGCAAGATTGTTCGAACTTAATGTTAAATGTATTTCATTATAATCTTTGTTATTGGCAGTGTTATTTCCAGTTCTTCTCTGAATTCAATACATACGTACTTGAGATTTGTCTAAAAAGGGTTTCCTTTCCTAGAAAACTTGGAAAAGTCATAGAATAATGCGTTATTTTGAAAACGTCAGGAAAATTCAATGTATTGATGTTCTCACATTTCAAAATTAATGCTTCTATCTACGTGGTTAGCTCAGGGCCCATTTGCAAGGTTTTCAAAAAGAGATTGTGTACAAATTTGCAAAGCTTTCACAAATTTCATTCACAAATTCGCAACTTTTTCCGAGGACGTTTATTGCAAACTTTTTAATCTATTCGGAGGACAAATTTATAACATTTTCAACAGTTTCCGAAGACAAACTTCCAACATTTTCAACGTTTTCCGAGTATAAATTTGCAAAAAAAAAATTAAATTTTCCGAGTACAAATTTGTAACATTTTCAACAGTTTCCGTGGACAAATTTGTAACATTTTCAACAGTTTCCGTGGACAAATTTGCACAATTGTCACGTTTCCGTGTACAGATCGTTTGCAAAAATTTCAACAGGTGCCGAGCACAAACTTCCAAAATTTTCAACATTTTTCGAGGACAGCTTTGCAAAATTGCAAAGAAAATTGTCTTCCTTTTCTGAAGACAAATTTAAAAAAATTGTCATGCTAGCTAATTTTGTAACACATTGTATATTGAACATTTTTCTATGTTAATTTTGAAATTCTTTCAAAATTTAATTAAATTTTGCAAAATATTGAATATTTCCTGGTGTGGATTTTGAAAAATTGTGGATAACATTGGCATACGTCAATTATGACATTAATTGTCTTAGTCGGTGAAATTTGTTTAAAAACCTGGAAAAGTCAGGGAAGTTGAATATGAAAGTACTCGAAAATTTCTTGAGTCCATGCACTGGTGCTCGGCATCTTCCGCTTTTGCATATTCTATACTACGTTTCAACCTCAGTTAGCACCGGAAGTTGTTGTCGCGCGACTGTACTTTTTTTGAATGAAATTTTTAATTTTAAGATGGGGGCACACGTGCATGCATAATTGAAATAAGTGCAAGTCAGCGTGCAGCTGCACCAAATTGATTCTCAAAGATTTTTACTCCGTTTTGCGACCGTGACGACCGCATGTGGAGACAATTGTTTCTTCACATTTTTTGAAGGATACTTATGCTCGTTCTTTACGATGTTCCTTTAATTAAAATGTCAACGGAAGTGACATATTATTCCTGTTAAGTAGGGTTGAATGTGTAAAACATGGCGGTCATCTTGCCCAATCTTGATCGATGCATTCTGGATGGATATTCTGCTGCGTTGACGTGAGTGCCCCCTTTTGTGCTTAGCCAAATACACATTTGATATGCAAATTTAAGCGCATTTTAAAATTAAACACATGGGAAAAAAATAAAGATGCCCGTAGTTTGGGAAATTTCGAATTTGGGGTGTTTTATGAAAAGTGTTGTATAGTAAGTTTGAAAAGTAGAATACATTAAGGAAACTTGGAAAATAGGAGTTCACGTACGAAGATATTTTGGAAAAGAAAATGTGATTAATTCAGCTTAATGGAATACTTGGCCAAGAAAAACATTCAATACATTTTATGCTGTATATGTAAGCCTACATTATATTCATAGGTTAAAGAAAACGTTGGTATAGAAAGTTCAAGAAACCACCTAACAGACATTGTTTCAAAACATTGTTTCGAAACAAAGTCTCAATTCAATTCAATTGAATATTGTCCTGCGTCGATTTTGCAAAATTGTGGATAAAATTGGCATACATGCATGTCAATTTTGACATTGTCATTGATCAGGGAAATTGTTTAAGAACCTGGAAAAGTCAGGTAACTTGAAGAGGAAATTTTTGGGGGAACTCTTGGCGTTTTTGGCATGGCCCTCACAAACGGTCCTTATGCATGCGCATAAGCAATTTTTATTATGTTCTTTATCAATTATTACATTGATAAGATTACCATTATTGAACCACAGACTTAGAGAATATTATAACTGTAAGAGACAGACAAATCAAACTGAAACTAGGTGAATTATCTTGTTTCAAAATCTGAGTTTAATCAATCATCCATATACTTTTAATTGTTAACACAGTTGCTTTCGTCTGAGGTTTGGTTGCCTTAATTCCTGCAACTGTCACCTCAATGATTTCCTTGTGATCAAGAGCATATGCATGTTGAGTTATTGATGCTTTCAGAGACTTAAAATTTAAAGTGATTATTCGACAAAATTGATTTGTCTTCAGCTTGTAACGTGACAATTATGATACGCAAGTCGTGATTTCTCCTGGATCTCAACTCGGAAGAATTTACGACATCATTTTGAGTTTAAAATTTACCATTTCATTTCCATTTTCATTTCCATTTCATTTCAGTTAAAAACATAAGCAATTTTTATTATGTTCTTTATCAATTTTTACATTGAAAATATCACCATTAGTGAACCATTGACCTACAGAATATTACAGCTATTTAAACAGATGAAATTAAATTTAATAAGGTGAACCACAGACCTACCTGTACAGAATATTATAACTGTAAGTAAAACAAACAAAACAAAAGGAAATTAGGTGAAATACCTGCAAAATTTCAAAATCTGATTTTAACTAATCATCCGTATTTTTAATTGTTTACATGGTTGCTTTCGTCTGAGGTTTGTTTGCCTTAATTAATTGAGGTTATTGATGTTTTCAGGGATTTATGCACGTGTATATGTTAGGGACTGGTATACTTTTGATGCAAAATACATATCCAGAATGTATATTTATCAAAAATATTACTGAGGCAATATACTACCTTTACCAATGAAATAACTGTACAAATTCACAGCTTTCGATATAAAACAAGGAATTTCTCCTAACAGAATAGCAAACAATCCAGTTTTAAAGCCAAAATAAACTCGTCCTCCATATACAGGGGCAGTACATGTAATGTATTTAATAGCTGATGCAGGCTTTGTAAGCTGCAGAAATCAGTAAATTTGCCTATAAATTGATTAGCAAGAAAATAAAACCAATGCAATCAATTTATCATCTAAAACTGATGACATTTAAGCACAAGTTGACATCCTGACGTCCTCTTTCCACCCCTCTCCCGTCCTGTCCGCCTGTGTCGCATTTTCACATAACCCCCTCCCCCCGTTTTCCGGACGTCCTTTATCAAAGTCGATTTGCGTTTTTACACACGCGATGGTTCCCGAAAGCAACTCATAGATCTAATGTCTTAATGGTGTTTTTACACCAATAGAAGTCCTATAATTAAAGTTCGAAACGTCTAAGTTATTAAGCGTTAAAATACTGTTGTTCATATTTCGCGGCTTTTTGCCCCTCCAAAAATGTTTTAAATTCTGTCACTAAATGGCGCAGTATGTCTGTTGCCTTGAAAACTGCTTTTTTTTTCGGGAACGGGGAATTTCCCCGGATGCGTTGGATCACTGTGGTGCGCTGTGACTGTGTGGTTGGATTTCGGACTTGCCAAGTTCGTATATGGGGGATCGAGACTGGGCACTGTAGTACCACAAAAATAGCCCGTCCAAAACCGAAGTTGACAAACGTGATTTCAGTTTTCGGACGGTGGAAATCAGTAATGTTGTTGGCACATATATCCTGCATCTCAGCAATTTATAGGTGAGTGTATATAAAGGCAATTAATATGTCGTTCTTTTATATGTTCGAAGTGCAATAGTCAGTCGACTGCATTTTTTGAATTCAACCTGTTTGCATATTATATTACACATACACGTACGAATTAAGGCATCAACACAGGGCCGTTCCGGCCCTAGACCTGGAAAACCTGGAAAAGTCAGGGAGCTTGAAAATGACCTGAAAAAGCCGGGGAAATTCATGGCGATCCAAAATTCTAGGCTTAAGCTCAGGGCCCCATTTTAATTCAGAGTAGATTTTTGCAAAATTTTTCCAAATCTTCGGAGTACAGATTCTAATTCTAATTCTAATTCTATTCTTTACTCTGCAGTCAGTACATAATACCATGTGGCAGAGGGGATCATCATTCAATTTAAATCAGACTAATTAGTCTGGTCATGATTGATCCCAAAATTACA
>JAQGBX010005942.1:0-13063 GCA_034698745.1 Megaphyllum sjaelandicum
CAAAACATTCTTACAATGGCAAACATGAGTTCTTGCTACACAAAACATCTTACTATTCGGGCTGCTGAAAATGATCTGATTATTTTGGCGCCCTTTTCCTTTTTTATCTCTTACAAGTGGAGCCCCCTGGTTGGTAAACAGTGAAAACGAAGGGTTGCATCTACCTGTTCAATACGGGGGAGGTTCCGGTCGTTACACTGAGTCTACCGAATGCAAGACGAGGATGCTAACCTCTAAGCCACCATGCTCCGTCAATCTGGTGGCAGGCATTTCTAGGCATAGGTGCCTTTTTAACAGACTGCATCCAAACTTGTGCATTAAATTGATGAGAACTTGTACTGGCCAATCATGATTGATATCATAGATTTCCTAACTTCGACCAGTATCAAGGATTATAACTATAAAAAAACTATTGGGTTTTGGCAAATCTGTTTGGAATTTAGGAGCGATATACCAGATTTGTATAGCGTCAGTAGGCTTTTGTTGAATAGAGTCAAGGAAGAAAATCTTCTAAATCTTGTTCTTGTTGAAACTCCTTCTATAGGGAAATAAGACGTTTCATTTAATTTCCATGATGACACTAATACTATGCATTTTATTATGACTTATGAAACTGTAATCCTTTGATAAAATTATTATCAAGACTTGACAAGCTTCAGATTTTCGTTTTTTACTAAATAAGTTCTTTGATTCAATAGCACCATAAAAGTAAAAATTCAAAATGCCACAAGCTTCATATACTGTATAGTACTAGCGGTAATACCCGGCCTTGCCCGGGTAAAAATTGTTGTTTGAATATATGTCCTGAATGCATCCCGGATGGGGGACAGAAAACCTGTTTGACAGTTTTATGGTCCGAGGCAAATTAGAGAAGATTTATGGCCTTGTTTTTCCCGACGGAGTTCGCGCTCCTGGGGGTGTGTGTCACGTACGGACTTGCAAAGCTCAAACCCACAAGTTCTGCCAGTCGCGCCAACAGGATTGGCTAGCCTCAAAAACAAAATGGCGTCGTTTTCTATTTTATATATATAGATTTTAGGATTTTTAGACTGCTGAAATACTTGCTTGTTATCATCATCTCCCCAAACTAAAATAACAAAAGTATTTTAGTCAAAACGATATACTGTAAACAGTTTCTAATTAACGTCTAGCATTTTTAAGCCTACAGTATAAAGTCCCTTGTGATAGGTTATACAGCGTAGTTGAATTTTTTCATATTCGCCACCTGTTATTAATGTTTTATAAGTTTCCAATCAAAAAATGTATTCTTGAGCTAACGTAATATGTTCAAAAGTAATTTTCTATTGAATTAGTTCTTTCACCAGCTATACTAAATTTGTGATTTAGGTTTCCTATTGCTAAGAAAGGGGTATGATTTTGCGAATGAGACTTATCATGAAGGACAGGCCAATTTTGAACAGTTTAACTGAAAATCTAAAATGACAACGTGCCTGCGTTCAATTTCCGTCAAGATTTTTATTGGTCGGAAAACACGTGGATGGCTTAGCAAGTCATTCACGTTTTATTCATTTCTTCTGCAATTGTTTTCTTCCTCAAGGGACTCTTATCCTAGCAGATACAAACTTATTTATAATTTGATAGAATCTCTAAGCATAGGCTATGGCTGGCTATTAATCAGATAAAATTACTTTATGGTAAAGCGGCCTCACTTGTTTTGTGATTTTGCTGTTGTTTTCTTTTATTTTTTTTCGGAAATTTTTAACTTTTTAAAACACGATTCAACTTTTTCCTAATTTTATTTTTTCCCGTATTATCTCTCCCATAACCTGTATCTCCCTATTAAATTAATCGACCCCTTGGTGCAAAGCACTTTTAGAGAGTACAGAAATAAAAATGCCACTATGTCAGTCTTTTATAAAATGACAACCATTTATCACACTCGTTGTCATATAATGTCCTTAGTAATCGATAGGGATACTGTAAAATTGCTTCTTTTAATAATGCTTAATTAAATCGTTATTTACATAAACCTTAAAAAGTTTATCACAACGGTTAATGTCACGTTACTAAACATTCTAAACAATCCAAAATAAATACAATGCTGTAATATAAAAATTTATTTTGTTGCATTTAAAAATCTCCTTATGTTGTCAAAAATAAACATTTACTTAAGAACATGCTGTAAAACGACTGAAATTTGGAAAGCATATAAATTATGTAAGCTACGATCTGGATTATAATTGGCATCCAAATAAATCCCAGCGTTGTCTAAATAGACAGAAAAAGCATTTTGATGTTTCCAGAAATGGTATTTCATAAATCTGGGCGCAGTAGCTTAAGGAATTCGTCAGTTTTATCTACCATAGTACATTTTTTTATCCATAAATTTTTCATTACGCACAACCACTCAGTAAGAAAAACAATAGTGAAAATCATAAAAATAACATTGTAACAATTGTTTTTGACTTTTCTTGCTTTTGTTCTTGAATTTTGATATGACTTACTGATACTACATGTAGTTGAAATATATATATATATATATATAAGTAAATATAAGTAGGCTACTATACAAGGTCGTCTTTAGGGTACGTCGGCAAATATTTTTGCGAAATTGCCTTGTAATGCAAATAAACATTTTGTTAACCCCAACGAAGAGTGATTTATTCCAAATAAAAATCCTATACATGGGTCCTACAGAGAAATATACCTTAATAAGGGATCTCACATGTTTCATACAGCTAATGAAATCCCATTAAATAATTTGTCTCACGTTGTTTTACTATATTGTATATCATAACTAAGCTTCATTGATCACATTAGTCTCATTGATTTTCTGTATGAGACCGCGTGAGACGTTTCACTTCGAAAAGGCTATAGAAATCGATGAATTCTTCATGACTAAATCAAGATGATGGCGGCTTGGTCTCACATTCATACATGTGTACCCAAGCATGTTATCAATAGACCACATTAAAACTAAAACTTGTTTCATTTTTCCGATTTTTTTACTTATATAAAATAAACGATATGAACAAAATTAAAGCCGGAAGCTTTTGTTAAATAAACACTTTTGTTATGGCCACCGTTTTTCATTAGCAATTAATGATCGAGTGCTGCTTTTGGCAAAAACTGCATATATACAGCTACATATTAGCGATCAAGTAGTCCGCTAATAAGTTCATTACAACTATTGTCAGGCAGCAATAGAAGATAGCGTGGTTGATGATGAATTGCAACTCAAATAAAGATTGCTATATGCTTCGATCATAAAAGATGCTTTTGAAGAGCATCTAAAATATATCGCTAATACTAGACAAGGGATAGATTTTTAATTGCAAGCTTTTGTTATTAATGTTCTTTATTTGAATTTTACCGGAGCATTTTCCATACTCGATTTGGGCATCTTTATAATCATTGTAGTTGCTTATAATATTTCGCCTACGGACTATCTGTGAGTGCGTTGAGTTTTATTTCTTTAATTTGCTCCAAGAATACTGTAGTTGTCGATATATAATTTTTATATCCTTAACCACGAGTACATCTCAATTTAGATAAACGGATAATTGCTCCAACATAGCTTGCGTAACAACCGTAGTCCATATTTACTCAATTCTATAAACAGACATGTATTACACATGTAACTACACAGACATGTATTTTTTCCTTTGTTGTGGGAAGGCTTGACCGGACATTATCCCGTTATTGGGAATAGCATTCATATGAAAATTGTTTGAGGAAAAGTCGCGTAAATTTACCCCAGTTAAGAGGAGTTTTCAGTCACAGAACAACTTGAAAACATTGTGCGTGTATGATTAAGTATATAGTTGAACTTTCAGTAAGTGCTAACTTGTGAACACGCTGCAACACTGAATGATGAACTAGAGCCAGATTCATGGCCATGCCAAACAGATACTGCCAACCATACCTTGATTCTTGATTCTATTTTGATTCTTACTGAAATTGAATCGTCAATAATAATAAGCTTATGTCGTATGGTGTTTGTGTAAAAGATTCGATTCTTAATTATCTAATAATACAATTAACTACTGAGAAAAGATGTTCGTGGCATAGCCATCTCAACAATCGATTTCAATCAATTGCCACGATTCTTGACTTCAACCGTTCTAAGCAACTTTTTAGACCCCCTTTTATTTAACTATAATTCTGCCTGGCTTTCTTAGACGGTGTCTCATAATTTCTTCAGCGTTTTCATCAGCTCGAATAAGAGCAGACCAAAAAAAGTAGAAAAACAAATAGTTTTAACTAACGTAAGCCATAAATTGATGGCTCTAAATAAATAATATCCCTGCAGTGGCGAAGGCAAA
The DNA here is from genome assembly GCA_034698745.1 of Megaphyllum sjaelandicum. Lineage (NCBI taxonomy): Eukaryota > Metazoa > Arthropoda > Diplopoda > Julida > Julidae > Megaphyllum > Megaphyllum sjaelandicum. Next base: position 4,287 of record JAQGBX010005942.1, read on the forward strand.
CTGTTTTCTTGGCGAGAAGAAGTCCACGTGTTAAATGTTTTTTTTTTAGTATTTTTTTGGTATTCCTGGAAACCAGCTGTTTTGAAATTTGCACCAATAACGTTAATATGTAGGTTACCTATTTTTATCTCGAAACTGTCTTATTCACTGAAATAACCATGTACATTCACTGTCTGCATGAAAAGAATAATACAACTGCGTATATGTTTCGTTGTCTGTCAAATTTCTGTTATTGGACAACGTTTGTGCATCAGCTTTTTTTAATCTAAATAGCACGAGGAAGAGAAATTGAATTTGCCATTATGAATATGACGAGCAAAACAACAACGTCAACTTGTTCTCATTCTGTCAATGAGCCAATTCATGGTGATCATTTTAAGATATAGTATGACCTTTATAGGCAAAAACGAAGAACTCTATATTTTACATGTATTATAAAGGAATTTAATATATCAGTATTAATCAGTTATTTTAGGAATGCTACTTGTATAACTACGAGAATTAATTTGGTCTAGTTCATCTTATACTGGAAGCTAGCACTGGAGTAATTTTAAAGTAAAAACTTTGAAGTTAACCATACGGGTATAGGCGAAGGGAGATGCTATAATTTATCGTTATTTAATTTTTATCTTTAAAAGAACCACCCATGCAGATATCAAATGTGAAAGATTATACCTCAAGTTGTATTCTTGGATTTTATCATACATGTACGCTTTAGATGGGCAGGAAATAAGAGCCTTCCGGTTTTCTTTCCACTAATGTCCTGCCAAACTTTGACTACAAGTAATCTTTTACTGCCAGACAGAATGAAATTCGATAGAAACTTAAGTTTAGTCCAGACATCATGGTACTTTTAAAGCTTAATCGCATTTAAGCTGTTTAGTTAATTTTAGGAAGTGAGACGTGAAAGTGCTGAATAGATGTGATCGGGAGCAAATGAGGTTTAACGCTAATTAGATTTCCTCGTTCTCATTTAAATGCAGGCCTGTCAAAAACTTGAATTCAATTCAATTTTGAATGCAACCACTCAATGTCATCACGGTTTAAATCAATTGGCCTCCTGCTATGTGCTTTATGCATTGCCCATTACGATAACCTTTGTCAACTTACTTTTAACTCGTGCGCGTACATGAGCAATATGCCTGCCATCCATCATCTTTGCTTATAATCAATATGTTGCAATTATAAATTACCAGACATCATTTTAATTACGAAGTTCATGCATCATTTCGGCCTGCCATTTTTCGTGGATCGAGTAATATCCATCAGTTAATAGGATATTTATAATATCCTGTGCTTTTTATCTCGCTGTCAAGTCCACTTTTCTGATTATACATGTACTAGTCAGTATTTAAAATGTTAGAATGTAGCATGCTTCGCTGATTAAAGGTGGACATTCGACTATACAGTACAGGTGTTAGTTGTTATCTTACATTATATATCCGATCTCAAATGGCAAATGCGATGCAAACGATAATAATATAATTAAAATGTTTTCTTATGACATTGCCTTAAAATGCTGCGAAATTAAATGATTCCTTCCAATTCACAGTTTAATTTTAGTTTTGATTATGTTTATGATTGATAATTTCTTTAACTATCATCATCTACAGTTGGTTTTATCATTTAAGTTCTTGCTATTAAATAACATCTGAGTTATTCAAAATTGCACTAACATGAATATGGACAGTTTTTTATTTATCTAGAGCATTTACCTCACTGAGTTTCAATGTATATTACTTTCTCGATGACCTGTACCATTGAAGAAATTTCAGCAACTTGTGAACGCATGCATGCAGGAAAGGAGGGGCTTGATTTTGCTACAGGCATGGTTGTGAGATAAGCCCTTATGTTGAAAACGCTCTGACAATCGAGTTTTCGATATGAACTTTATCAAAGTGCGTGCGTAAACATTTTTTTCCAAAACATCCCGACAGAACCTTTACATCCTGCACGTATAGCTTATTTATCATAGCATTTGCTATATCCGAAAGACGCATTCGGAAGTTTATAAAAAATAACAAGATAGGCACACTGGCACGACCCGGCTTGAAATTTAGCAAAAATTTGAATCAGGAATTTGTCAATTTATAAATCAGGAAGTCCTACGTGAGGTGTAACATGCATGAAGTGCTCAATGCATAATGTTTGCAGTTTTGTATGTGAAACCATTCATAAAAGTCAGGTTTCTTGTTGATTTCCGTTAATTTAATATAACGATATTTAAAAAATAAATTATGATAATCAACTCGTTCACTACAAGAAATACAGGTGCATAAACTGCCATTTCTAAAATACTCCACCTTTTTGTAAAGGTTTTCCATAACACCAACAAAGGTACTGTCACAACTCGTTATACCTAATTTGTTATTGTAATGATAAACCTTTAAGGTTTCAAATGTGCTACGGGAAACAGAAAGTAAAGGAATTCCATAACAACAACAAAAAGGTGGAGTGCTGTGACAGTTTAAACACCTTTATTTGCAATTTTTTTCTATAGAGTTATACAATACTGAACTAATGCATTATACACTGAACACTGTAGGCTACATACGCTCGGATATACAGTGTAGAAAAAGAATAATTGTTCTAAGTAAAATTATTCAAAGTTACTGCAGCCGTTTATCAAGCATCGTCCCTGTAAAATTATAATTAAATCAGCATGTCACTATATTTTAATAGCAACGAATAATTTCAAAAATCAACGTAAAGTAAATAACACATTTATCGCTAGTAACGGTCAGTTTCATGTATAGTTGTTAGGATGTAAAGGTCGCACGTTGGTATTTCATTTGTCAAATACAGTATTACATGTATACATTAATTACATGTGCATGTTTACGAATTTTGTAACAACGCTTGATTGCAACTTTGATGCATATTTGCCGCTCTAGTGAATACCAGATATGCGATGTTTGCGAGAATTCTGGTCTGGGATGCAGTTTCATAATCAGGTTGTTTGGACAATACTTAATCAATTTTTTTAGAATTTATTAATGAAGCGGATAAAACTACCAATAGAATTTATTGGTTATGACGTGTACAGGGTACTGCTCATTGCGCATGAGAAAATTGGATGCGAATTTACATGTACAAGTATATCTATCTGTCCAATCAGAGTTGGCAATACAGACAGGCAATCTTTCAACATAACACCGCATCCGAACACTCATTATTCACTTCTCTTTTCAACAACTTTGTACAATAGAATAAAATAAAAATAAACTTTCTCACCAAAAATACTCGAGAACCCTGTTCTGTCTGTGACTTATGATAACAACAGTAAGACAGAAAGTCTCTCGCAATGGCCAGGAACGATTACATTCTTTCGCAAACCCATAGTAATACATCATGACATACAGGCGGCTGTCATGGTATAGCCACTTAAGTGCGACAGGTTCTCTGTTGCAATTGGGATCATATAGAGCAATGTAAGGGCAATTACCTAGCCGAATAATGTACTGTATATGCCTTATATAATTAAATGTGGAACCAGAATTGCTGGGTCGCTTAGTGCCTTTGTTCATCTTCGTCTATTATTAAAAATGTCTAAGGTATGATTGCATGGAATCATGTCACTTTCTTGGAAAATACGTGTTTCTCTCATGTCAAAAAAGAGGTTCCAACGTCATGGTAAAAATGTACTTTTACGTTGTCATGGGCTGGCTTAATTTCCATAAGGACATTATCGATTTGAAGAAATTGGAACAAATGAATTACTTTGGTTAGTTAAACTATAACACTGCAATCTAAAAAACAAGCCAGTAACTTACATAATGACACGATAAGAACTTGCTATTAAAATCACAACAACTAGAGCCAAAGGAAATGCGGTATTATGCCCAACTCAAATTATGAGAATACATGTTACCATGACTGCCATCCAACTACATGCAACTGTAAGAATGTTAAAAAATTTCATAGAAAGTTATATTTGTTGGACCTGTTGATAAGCGATAAGTAATGTTAATTTTGGCGGGTATATGGTCATGTAAGTTGCAACTTAATCTTTGTTACAATTCTAAATGCTAGTGTTATACTTATATCCCGCTAATAGGGGCTTCTCTAGGCTTCAATCATGTTGACACAAAAGTGATTTCAGCAGGGCGACTTTCCCATTTCTATACAATTGTATATACTGTAGCAGCAACTGCGCAACAACCTAAATGAGAGAAATAATACTTAATGTAGCGTAATTAAACGTGCTTATTCCTACACTGCATGGCGCAAAAATAATTTTATTTCATGTAATGCGTAGGCATTTTTAATGGACATAATTAAACGGCTGGCAAATTTACAACAGGCGTTCTTTTCATTTCACTCGGGCTTCATATAGCATTGAAAATGTAATGAGGCGTCAATAATACGATAATACAAGAGTGTAATTAACACGTCGAGTCAACAGCTTCGATTAAATGAAACCAAAATAGGAAACGAACAGGAAGTATGAAATAAAGTTGGACATTTTGCCATATATCGTATATATACTCTAAATTCAAAGTTGAATGAATGTTGTACATGTACATGTATTTATAACTTTTCAAACTGTATCTTCATCAATAGTTATATGTGTATAATTTTTTTTGTCTTTTCTCTTAGGATGAAGACAAGTTGTATTTTTGCTTTTCTATGTACTCTGCTGTTTTCTACACAAGGACAAGGTTCTTTACCTCCGACTAATTGTGTATTACAAAAAACATCTCCAGATGTTGGTGGGCAAAGTAATTCTGGAGGAAGTCAAGTAGTCTGCGCTTCCAGTGTAGGCGATCAAGGATTTGCATCGACTGGTAAGTTGAGATCAGTTTGCCATTCTTTAATGTTCTGTTTTTCATTGGGGCAATAAGAAATCATTGCAGCTGTTGACTGGCAACGAGCCATGTGCAATTAAGAGTTATATTTCAGGCGATGGTAATTTAATTACAAAAGCGACACATCATTCCTCATCAGTGGTTAAAATCAAATATGTTGTCTATCGTTATTGGGTTTCGTTCATATACGCTTTCTGCACAACAAATGTTCAGCAATATATGGTACACATTTCAAATATAATAACTTGCGAAACATTGGATGGCATATTGTAAATAGGCCTACTGCATGTCTGTTCGAATTCTTTGCAAAGCTGTGCTTTTTCTTAGAAAAATTGTTTTTTTTTTCTCGTAAGCTTCCTCGAAAAATTGCTAACATCGATTTATGACCAAACCGAACCCAATAAATTACCAGCAATGCCAATTCATGGATTAGATGCGAAAAAATAAGCCTTACCAGATGTTGTAAATTCATGTTGGCCTATACTGATCTACTCAATCCTCTACTAAAAGTAATTGAAACTTACTAAGCTTCTGTAGTCTTTATGCATGCTATTTAATTAGGTATTAGGCAAATCGAATACACGGTTTAGGTATGTTGGCGCTATAGGGTTTATGTAAAGTCAACTTACTTGATGTATTTGATTTTTTAATTTAAAAACAATTGCTCGACATTTCCATTTACAATTTACATGGATGTGTTACAGACAGCTGTCTCGTTTCTATGAGATTTTCTTTGCAACAAAGGACTTTTGTAGCTTGCAACATGGCAAAGATTACCGGATAATATTGCAATGAAAATTAAATATGTATTTGTTGTTGTAATTAAACGTCATCCAGATTTTTTTGGGTACGTTTAAAGCATGCTAATCATTTTTTAATAAATCCGATTAATTTTTTGTTTGACTTCATGAGCTCTATACATAAAGTACATGTAAGTAGATATTTAAGGTAGGCTACATGTATGCAAACGGCATTATTAACGAAATTTCCATCTCGCATAATTAATGATACCCTAACAACAATGCCTAAATAAACGAAACTGCATACATATTTTAAAAAATTAATAATACGAAGCAGCGTTTTGAAAGCGAGCGATATGAATACAGTACACATCTGAATTAGACCGTACACTGTACTTACACAATCTACTGTCTCTGAAATTCATATTCATTAGGTAGCTGAAGAAACATACTGTATGTTATTTATTAAAATGATGAGATCGGATGATTTTTTTGTTTGTTTCACTTCTCAATTGGAGTTTTTTGAGTAAACGTTTTGCTATAAAATGATCCTTGAGAAACTTAAATATTAATAAATGTTAAAGTAGTTTTGATCACCAAACGTTCTAACTGAATTTGGTAAAGTATCCTTTGTGGCAGGAATTCCTTTTTTTTTACCAGTGACCTATGAGTAGCCATAATTGGACAAGCGTAGCATTTGTAGCACTTAATTTAAAGATTAATGGTTTAACTTTTATAAATGCCGAACCATTCGTTACCCTGGCCTTGGATGGTGGCATTTACTGTGTACATGTATATTCGAGTCCAGATGTAGGGCTAAAGCCATGGTCCAAATGATGAAAGAACGTAAGAGGAGTCACGCAGAAGGCCATTGAAGTTGGTAATTTGATTCCGGCTGAATAAATGAATGCTCCCTGAAATTTGCTACTTCGACCTATATACAGTTTGCTTGAAGATGGCAAAACCCCGAGATTTATCTTCCCGAGGGCATCTGAAGTCTGACATTTATCGCTGTTATATTGTCCTCGTGTCCATGTCAATAAAAATATAATAAATCTCTTCATAAAAAGTGACATTTTTTTAAAAAAAAGTATTAATACCGATATAAGGTACATTTATACGTTCGCAAGTATGTTCACAAAGAAATACGGACGCCATTCGTGGAGTGCGCTATACTTAGAGCTTTAGAATGAATTCTCCACGCATAATCTCAATTTATTTACGTACTTGTAAAAAGTTGGACCTTCCTTCTTTGGCATCGTCATCGATGGCAAAGGTCGTTGAGTGTATTTAACAATTATTTTATTTTTTAGTTAGAAATATAAATTAGCTAGGTGTGTTCTAACAGAAGTTTTATAAATCGTACTGTACTGAAACGCGTACTTCTGCAGAAGTCAGAAGTCAAGTGCTCAAAAGGAATGTATTAATTGGTATGAATGGAATTTTTAACTTACTGAATTTTTGGATTTCTCACTTGTCTTAAAAATTGTCAATTTTTTGCCATATTTCTTTAAATTAAAGGCAAGTTTAAAAAGTTGCCTTTAATTCTTTGCAATTGATGAGAAATCAAATGTTCAAATGTTTCAAGTTTTAAAAATTAAATGAAATAGAATTACTTTCAGTTTTAAATTTTTCAATTTTATAAACATACATGTAATATGCTTATAAAATGCTTATAAATATGCGATTGAACTTTCGGACACACCTAAACTTGTCAGAAATTCGGCAACAATTTGCCTCGTGTGTGTGACAACCTTAATACAGGTATGTTTTATTGATTATTTTTATCAACATTCATCGAATTCAGTTAGAATAAGTAGGATTAAATCATGAATACTAAAGTTAACAGAAATTTATTTTATAATTAATTTCTTAATAATGAATGTTTGTTAAGAACAATTTGTTGAACTTAATTACACAATTAAGTTTGTCTGATAATTACACTTTTAATATTTAATACCAATATAATTAATATTTTTAAAGGTGACAATTACGAATTGAATGGAAATCTTTAGCTATTCAATTTAGGACTGCTAAAGTACCATTCATAAAGGTCCTGTCTGAGTACTTCGAATGGTTGCATACACTGTATGTTAGTATTGATTATTTTTAACAATCCCATTATGATTCCAAAAAGAGTCTGTCTCGCTGTCTTTTGTACTTTCAAATGGTTTAAGTTTAGCATAGAATGTGAAAATAGTACAAGAAAAGAATGACTACATCATGGAAAAAGTAATTTCACGCTGAGATTCTACATTTCATTTCGCATATCTCTCATGCATATAATGAAGCTCTCTTTTCTCGGATCATATTAGAATATCATGTTTCCAATCAGAATTTTGATATAACCTGTCTATCAATATATTGCCTGACGTGCTTCTCTGGTTTTATCTCTGAGGTTCGCTGCAATAAAACGGATCGTGACTATAGCCTACAGAGGGAGTGCACAAATGTATCTTCCTAGGAAAGGTTATTCCCCCTCTGGATCATCAATCACAATGGGCATCTACAAAACTGAATAGTTATAGATTTCCAAAATCTAACATAAAAATACAATACACACATTTATAATGGAAACATAATTAGTTTCGGGGTCAGTGTAATATGTAAATATGAAAATTTACAAAATTTACTGTAATATGAAAAAGGGAAAAGCCGGCGTGCCTTCTGTTGAACATTTTATTAGCCTCAATTCTGAGATGCTTTCAAGTGCTCATGCACGCAAAATTTTGAAACTAGCGCTTTTATAGCTTTATTGACTGACATCTTATACATTTAATATACATGGTACATTGAATGTTTATTTCTTCATTTATTATTTTGAGTGGCATGTATAAGAAACATCTGATACCATTTCATGAAGACAAAAAGCTATTGTTTACGTATAAAAGTAAATAATCCATGGAAACAGGTTTATAATCATGCGGTATATATGCTATAGAATACGATAAGTCGTATATTCAATTTTAATCGAATATTGACCAGACTAGATTACAAAAAATGGGCTTGTACATACAGTACAAGGGTTTTCCATACATTAGGCATACCACCGTATTATCAAGTGTTATAATTCAAATCGACATACTGTATATTCTGGTACCTACAGTACATGTATACTGTATATGAACAAAAGGACTTATCCCTGTAACGTCAAAGGGTAAGAGCACAGTGATACTTTTTAATTAAGAATGTTAATTACCGTACCACCAGCGCCAACCAGCGGGCTAAC
>JAQGBX010005943.1:0-13062 GCA_034698745.1 Megaphyllum sjaelandicum
TCATGTTCCTCATGGGCCCCTGCACTGTTGGGCCCTGGGGCTTCAGCCTTCTCAGTCTAATGGATAAGACGGCCCTGGTTGCGATGCAAACTTTTCAATGTGAATACCTTTGGCCCAACTCAAAAAACTCTCATAAAACTCAACAGGGACGTTTTTGACAAACTTGGACATTTCCAAATATTTACATTATTTCGTTTCAGCTGATGGGTTTCGAAGATATTTACGCGCTGCAAAAACATGACGTTCCCAGGCGCTCAAAACGGGAAGCTTCCCATCACACAAACGCATTAAAAGGAGATATCAGGGTAAGCTCAAAAGAGGCGGCCATCTTTGTTTTTCTCAGCTAACAACTATGACGTCAGCAAGTAAAAACACTGACGCGCCATCTGCAGGTAGACTGGGCGGAGCAACAAGTAGCCAAGAGGCGGGAAAAAAGAAGCTTTCACTTCAACATCAACCGGAAGAAGCCTGGGGCGAGCAGAAAAAGGAGCGATCAACCGTATGACCCCAACAACAACAACAGATTCAATGATCCTCAATATTCCTACATGTGGTACTTGGTAAGAGACACTTCACTCAGGCACAATTTTTGGTAAAAATATCGAAAAATTAAGTTTTGATTTCCCTTATAAGTGTATGTTTTGAATTGTTCTTTTTTATAACTGAACATGTTTTATGTTCCCTTAATAATGTTCGTTTATAATAAAGAGATTGTTATAATAAAATAATTTAGCACGACACAAGGACAATGTGCAATCAACCGGAAGTGGACATGAACGTTGCTCGCGCTTGGGACTTGGGTTACACAGGAAAAGGAGTAGTCGTTAGCATCCTTGACGATGGTAAGTCAGGAATGAACTGCCATTTCAAAAGTGTTGCATTGGGGGATGGGGCATTCCGCAAATACTGTCAACCAATATTGTTAAATAAATAAGAGACAAAATCTCTGAATCACTTTTGGCAAACCTGCTTAGTCTCAAATCTTGCAGTACGTGTGCCATATAACGTGTTAAATATGTTCTGAAAATTAAATTTCGCAGAACATGTTAATTAAGCAGTCTACAGTGGCTGATTGAGCGTTTGTTAGTCCAAGATATCCCATAACACTGACTTTTTAAATGTCCATGACAAAATCTTACTGCCTGAAGAATTTACATAAACATCAAATAATACAAACATTTTTTAAACTTTTAAAAGGTTTGGAATGGAACCACACAGATATTAAGAGTAACTACGTAAGTATATTTCTGTTCTCTACTTAAAGTTCTAATAAATCCGTTTAATCCGTTCTACTAAAATGTTCTAATGTGTTTAATGTTATATCCTAAAGATAGACAATTTCATTGATAGTATTAAATTACAACACATTGATTTTTTCGATGAATGGGCTGGCTATTTTAGGCATCTGCACTTTAGGAAAATTTCAATTTTAAAACGAATTTAAATTGAGAAAATTAAACTTTTCAAGGAGGCGGTCATCTTGTTCTAAAATCAAACAATAAACCTCAAGGTTGCCATCATTACAGGCTCACGACCTTATGAAAAAAATCACTTAATTGTAACTATTTCAAAATTAATCGTCAAAATAATTTTTTTGGCTTCAAAATTGACCAAAAGAATTTCGTGTTCGCTGAATTTTTGAATGAAATTTGTGTAATTGCAGGATCCTTACGCCAGCTATGACGTCAATGGAAAAGACTCCGATCCATTCCCGCGTTACGACAATAGAGGCACAAATAAGTAAGTATAACATGGCTCGTGTGCTAATAATTTTCAGAAATTTAAATATTGCTGCATTTCTTTAAATGTCATATCGCACCCCAGCTTCAACATATCAAAATTGTTAAATTTTCAGCGTAAGCAAATACAAGTGTATAAAAGTTTAATAAAAATTAATTAACTACAGTAAATATTAAAAAGTAACCTGATCATTTACATTTCGTTATGATAATCTCGGTTTGATGTAATTTAGCTTCTGGTTTATTTAATTTTACACATTTTCAACTTCTGGAAAGTCTGAAAATCACTTTTGTCATTTGTGAATTATTGCACACTGATGAAAATTTCGACTTGTGTCACTTTTCCACTAATGAATATTAATGGAAAAGTGACAAGTCTTAGTGTGACACAAGTCTCAATTCCGGCAAAAAGTACTTTGTAAAAAAAAGACCTTATCGCCTGAACCATATAACTGTAAATTGACACAGTTGTGTCACTCGAGGTGAAATACACAGATACAGTAAAGCCTGTTAAGAGTGAACACTAAAAAAAATGCTATGTTAGTCACTGCACACAGGTGGTCAATATACAAAGAATGCCTAAATTAAATTAAAATAATGAACATGTACACTGCACTTTTACACGTAGACTGTAATACACGTAGTAAAAAACCACAAAACTAAAAAAGTGCAGAATCATCACCCAAGGGTTAAAGCAAGATGTAAAGTGACTCATCTGTTATCTGGTCACTTTTTAAGGTACATTGGCAATGTAAAAATTGCAAAAAAGACAACACACTCTGGTCGTGTACACAATAGACAGGTGGTCACTGGTCACTATACAGGGAATTTTTATGAAGGAAATGTACACCAGAAAAACCATACACTAAAAAGTGGTCAACATAAACAGGTGGTCACTTTTCCAGGTTTTTCCAGGTTTTACGGATAACATCGCTTCACAGTTTTGCCAGTTCAGTCAAGTCTGACCACATTTTCTACCAAAAAAGCACGTTTTTCTAATGAAAACCGATTTCGATTTTAATTTAGGCATGGAACTCGATGTGCAGGCGAGGTTTCCATGATAGCCAATAACAACAAGTGCGGTGTGGGCGTGGCTTACGATGCGAAAATCGGAGGTAACTACGACAAGTTCAGTCAAATTACGGAGCAATTTACACAAAACGCCCACGTCAGTTCGAGTGGGCGATAAGAGGCTTATAACTGAAGGACCCAGTAATGATGTAAAAAAAAGAAACTTTGTCAAAACACAATTAATTGCTGGCATCTTATGCTTTGTGAAGTGCAGAAAATCAACTTAATTAGAAAAAAACCTTTATAATGCATTAAGTTTATCTTCTATTAAACTGTGTAACTGGAGTTTTTTTAACTCGTTTTTGAACACCTCCCCCCCCCAGAAATTTCCTTTTAAACTTCCCTGACTTTTTACGGTTTTTTAAACAAAATTTCCCTGATCAGTGACAAAATTGACATAGGCCAAAGTTATCTACCATTTTGAAAGATCGACACGGGGCAATATTTAATATTTTGAAAGATTAACATAATGACAATTTTTTTTTTCACAATTGAAAATTTTTTTGTTCAATTTTAAAAAATTAGCATGACATTTTTTTTTGAACATTTGATAAATTTGCATTCGGAAAATGTAGCAAATTTGGAAAAATTGCACTCTGAAAAGATGGAGAATTTTGCAGAATTTGTTCTGCGAAATTTAACGAATTTACATGCAAAAATCTGTCCCTAAAAACTATTAAAATTTGTACAACTTTCCATGACTTTTTCAAAATCAGTTATTCTTCTCTGACTTTTCCCGACATTTTAAAGTTTCCTGACTTTCCAGGTTTGGGGGAGCCCTGTTACAAGTATTTCTTCATAATTTCTAACTAGATGCTATAAAAGGAAGTTTTTCTTCAGTTCTTCTGAAGAAAAACAATTATTCAAACAACTAATTGAATAACAATACATTAACATGTATTAAGCAATAATTTAAGTGTTTATAGTTTCGCGTACTTCTAATAACGCCGCTATTAAAAAAACTGCTTTTTATTTCACTTTTTAAAATTTGACCCTTTCAAAAAACATTCTTTATTAAAACAAACGACAGTATGCCATAATAGTATCAACATTATCAATCAATATCACAATAATTTACAATCCTTTTCACTTTAACGAACATGACTTTAGGGTATTGTATTGAATTTATTGTAAAGGATTCCATCAGTAATTTTATATTCAACTTCCTTTACTTTTCCATGTTTTTAAAACATGTTTCCCTGACCAACAACACAATTTACATATGTCAATGCTATAAATGATTTTACAAATCGTGTTTTGCAAGATATTTTGCAAAATTAGCATGAGTAGTTGTTGAAAATGTAACATATTTGTATTCGGAAAATGTTGCAAGTTTTGCAAATTTGCACTATGAAAAGGTTACGAATTTTGCCAATTTCAAATGTTCAAAATGTTAAAAAAAATTTCGAATCTAAACTCGAAAAAAATTGAATTTTTTTTTGAAATTTGTCCTCTGAAATTGTGGAAATTTTTGCTAATGTATACCAATTTTTTTAAAACATTTGAAAATGGGCTCCGAGCTAACCACACAGAAGCATTTCTTTCGTATTGTGATAACATTAATATTTTGAATTTTCCTAACTTTGTCAAAATAATTCATTCCTTCCTGCCATTTCCAGGTTTGGTGGAACCCTGTTTTAATAAATTTACGATGAAATAACTGTCCATTACAAATGGAATCAGTAAACAAATCTAAAAATTGTGTTCTGTCTCCTTCAGGAGTTCGTTTATTGGATGGTCAAGTAACTGACAGAGTCGAAGCCGAGTCCGTTGGTTTCAACTGTACCCACGTGGACATTTTCAGCGCTAGCTGGGGGCCAACGGACAATGGAGAAACCTTGGACGGCCCTTCAAAACTGACCAAGGCAGCGATGGAAAAATGCATCAAAGTGGTAAATATTGTGAATGCATCGATGATGAAGTGTTGTTTGTATTGTGGACATGAAAGCAGTATAGGAAACTCATTTACTCGTGGACATAGGGTCAATGTTGTTGTGGTGGTGTCAATGGCGTTTTTATTTCCCTGTGCAAGTTTTGCAAACATGAAAATTCTATCGATCAGTTGAAATTAATTTTTAATAAGAACAATAAAGGCGAAATTAACTCATTCAGAAAACAAAATTGCCGTCATGTTGAAAACTGCATTAATTCATTGCTAAATTTGACAGGCAAAATTGAAATAGTTCCACCCAACTGGAACCTATCATCTTTCCAGGACATTCCTAGCGACATTTTAATTTAACAATTGAATATCATTTGGAATACAATGGAATAATAAAGAAAGCCCATGCAAAAAAAATACAAAAATCATAGTTCCCCCCCAAAAATTCATTTTCAACTTCCCTGACTCTTCCAGGTTTTTAAACAAATTTCCCTGACCAATGACAATGTCAAAATTGCAAATGTTTTCCACAGTTCTTAAAAATCGACAAAGGACAAATATTCAGCATTTTTCAAAATTTACTACTGACAATTACAAATTTTTCAAAATTTACTATTGTTAATTGAAAAATTTTCAAAATTTACTATTGACCATTTTTTTTCAAAATTTAGTACAGTATTGTCAATTGAAAAATTTTAAAAATTAACTCAGAAGAATGTAAAAATCTCACAAAATTACCATGATATTTTTTTGAAAATTTTGTAATCGGAAAATGTAAAACATTTACGGTAAAAATCTGTACTTGAAAACAGTTGAAAATTTTGCAAATTTGTGCTGGAAAAGGTTGGAAATCTTGCAAATTTATATTACTAAAAGTTTGGCAATTTTAAAATTTCTGCAAATTTGTGCTCGGAAACTGAGGAAAATCATGCAAATTTATCCTCAGAATTGGTTAAAAAAATTTTGTAAAGTAAATATGTCTTTGGAAAATATTGAAAATTTGTCCTCTGCAGATTTGAACTGGGAAAATAGTACAATTTTTACGAATGGGTCCTGAGCTGACCACGTGGAAACATTAATTGTGGATTGTGACAACAATGATACGTTGAATTTCCCTGATTTTTTTGAAATCATTCTTCCTTGACTTTTCCAGACATTTTCAAATTTAATTTCAAGTTCATTGATTTTTCAAAATAAGTCATTCTTCCCAGACTTTTCCACAACTTCTCTAAACATTTTCAAGTTCCCTGACTTTGCCAGGTTTTCCAGGCCTGGGGAAGCCCTGAGTTATGTCACAAAAAATAACCTTAATCATAGTCAGTTTCTAAACCTGACCTTACCCACTCACACAAAACCCTTCAACAGCAACAGCTGTTGAATTAGGGACATTAAATTAAGACTCGAAGAATCACAGGTCAAAATCAAAAACCATTCTTTATCAGTGAGGCTACTTGAGTTTGGATCCTAGCTGCTTCTTGTCTCAATCTTCAATAATGCAAAACATGTTGGATGTACAGGGTCGTGGTGGTTTGGGCTGCCTCTACATTTGGGCATCAGGCAACGGAGGTGCCAAAGGCGACAATTGTGACTGTGATGGTTACACCAGCAGTATCTTCACCATATCCATAAGCAGCGTGTCTCAATATGGGAAATTCCCTTGGTATGGGGAAATGTGTGCCTCTACAATGGCTTCCACCAATTCAGGAGGTGCCATGATGGACCAAAAAATTGTAAGTTTCAAAAAATAACTTTTGGGTTGGTCAGATAGAAACCTGGAAGTCCTCTTCCATACATGAACAGTGATTTCAAGATATCCAACACTGTGATAAAACCAAGTTGTAAAATTAGTCAGAATGTTGACATATTCGGCTAAAAGGACAACAATAAATAAAGTCACCACAAAGTTCGTTGATGTTACGCATAATTATGTCGTTTCAAAATTTTATAAACTAATAGACGTCTCTTTCTACTAAATTATTTAAAAATGGCATCATAGCGTTACATCTGTTTCAACCATTAAGGGGTTTAAATTTTTTGACAAAATTTCGTCCAAAAAAGCTCTGACATATCATGTTTACAAAATAATGTTTTCATTAACTCAAGACAAGATTTATCTTTGTTTTTCAATTTCAAATAGAGCTCCATAGATCTAAAGGATGGGTGTACCGATGATCATTCCGGAACCTCCGCAGCAGCGCCTCTAGCGGCAGGAGCATTCGCACTAGTTTTGCAAGCTAAGTAGGTACTGAACTGACCAGTGGACTGCTCAAATGGTGAGGTCAAAACCTCCTTCTTGTTTCATCTAATTTGAAAAGTATCGACTAGTAAACAGTATGTTCAATGGTAGTGCCGAATAAAAGTAATGTATATTTTGGGCGGCTACTAGCGCCATCTATGGACGTTGTCAAATTAAAGATCTGACCATCACCCTTGTTTAAAAATGTCTAAAAATGCATCACCCTGTAATATATAGTGGGAATCTCGATTTTTTGATAGAGAAAACATTGGTTTCTTGCAAATTACAGGAAATGATGTTAAACAAATGCTTTGAAGAAATTATGAAATACTGGATCTAAGAGAGTATGTCTAATCCAAGCTTCATGAAATGAAGAAGATGCATACACTTGTATGATCATCCTAAATAATGGATATAGCAAACAGAAAAACATAGGGAGTTTAAAGGACACTTATTCAGGGTTCCTCTAGAAATTTCAGTTTCAACTTCCCTGACTTTTCCAGGTTTTTAAAAAAAATTGTCCTGAAAAATGTTATCCACAATTTTTCAAAATCGACATCGGACAATATTGAATATTTTGAAAAAATTACTATTAACTATTTCGAAAAATTTTAAATTTCACTAAATAAGCACGACTTTTTTTTTTAAAAAATCTGACAAATTTGTATTCAGAAAATGTAAGAAATATTGAAAATTTGTACTCTTTTGAAAAAAAATCTTGAAAATTTTGAAAATTTGCCTGAGAATTTGCCTTGAAAATTTGTACTGAGAAAATAATTTTTTTGCAAATGGGCCCTGAGCTAACCACGTGGAAACATTAATTAATTTTGGATTGAGACAATATTAATACGTTGAATTTACCTGACTCTTTCAAAATAAGCCATTCTTCCCTGACTTTTTCAGAAATTTTTAAATACCGTGACTTTTTCAGACTTTCCACGTCTGGGGGAACTCTGTTTTTAAATGTGTGAGTTTTTCTAAAAAAAAATCCAGGAAATGTATGCCCTTTGAGATCCCTTCACTAGAGCAGTCCACAATCAGATAAAATGACCATTCTTTGAATCTAAAAATATGTTAACGAGCATCATTTTGTCCAAACATCTAAGCCCAAATCTGACATGGAGGGATTGCCAACACCTTCTGATCTGCACTGCGGAGAGCCATGAGCTTCTCGACAATCCCGGATGGCAACAGAACGGGGTAGGGTTGATGTACAACCAAAGATTTGGCTTCGGAGCCATTAACGCAGAACGCATGGTCATCGTGGCCAAGAATTGGGTCAGCGTCGGCGAGAAAACCATCTGCACCACGGAGGCCAACCCGAGGTCCGTTTCAAAATTCTGAATGACATCAGTCAATCTTTGGATGGAAAGCAAATCAGATTTTCAATTTCACAACAATTTTCAATTTCAGTTCTAACTACGAGTTGATTTCTCGGAGAAGTGTAGAAATAGACTTCGACGTGAAGTATTGCGTGGGCACTGACAAAAAGAACTTGAATTTTCTGGAGCACGTTCAAATCTTGCTGGACATGACGTATTCGAGGCGAGGGGCTGTGGAAGTCCAACTCATTTCACCCAACGGTATGACCGATTTAACAGAGTTCCCCCAGAAATTTCACATTTAACTTCCCTGACTTTTCCCCAGGTTTTATCAACAAATTTTCCTGACTATCGATAAAATCGACACACAGTATGCCAATGTTATTCACGATTTTGGAACTCGTGTGCCATCGATATTTTGCAAAATTAGCCACAAAATATTTTGAAAATTTTCCAATTTGCCCTCAAATCTATTGAAAGTTGTGCAAATGTTCGCTCGGAAACTGTTGAAAATTTCTCAAATTTGTGCTAGGAAATTATGAAAAAGTACGCAAGCTTTTGTTAGTAAAATATTGAAAAGTTTGCACATTTGTCCTCGGAAACGCTTGAAAATTTAGCAAATTTATTCTCGAAATAGGCAAAAAAATTACAAATCTGTACTCGAACACAGTTGAAAATTGGGCAATTCTGTACTCGAAAACAGTTGAAAATTTTGCTAATTTGTGCTCGGAAAGCTAGGAAGCTTTTATTCGTAAACTATTGAAAAGTTTGCACATTCGTCCTCCGGAACTGCTGAAAATTTTGCAAATTCCTCCTCGGATTAGGTTAAAGATTTTGTAAATTTGTCCGCGGGAAATATTGAAAATTTCTCAAGTTTTTCTTCTGAAATTATGGAAATTTTTGCGGAAACTGCTGAAAATTTTGTAAATTCAACCTCGGAATAGGAAAACTATTTTGTTACGTGTAAATATGTCCTCTGAAAAGGTTAACAATTTTGCAAATTCTTCCTCGGAATAGACAAAAGATTTTATTACGTAAATATGTCATCGGAAAAGGTTGACAAATTTGAAAATTTATCCTGGAGAAAATTGAAATTTTTCCCTCTGAAACTGTTGAAAATTTTACAAATTTTCAAGTTCCCTGACATTTTCAGGCTCTCCAGGTAATACCGATGGGCAAATATGTTCAACTTATGCATTCTAATTTTAATTTTAAAAATTCCCAAAAAAAGGTACCATAAGCCAAATTTTGAATCCGAGAGTAGCTGACGATTCGAATAGGGGCTTTAAGCAATGGTACTTCATGACGCTTCACATGTGGGGCGAAAATCCGTTAGGAAAATGGAAAATGATAATCTCAGATAATGTAAGTATAATCCCAAACAAGTTGAAAACGCCTGAAATTGACTTTCGGTAATGTTATCTTTTCCTATTTCCTTTAGACCAGAGAAAGTAATCGAGGATTCGTGAACAAGGCTACACTTATTTTGCACGGAACCCAACAAATGCCAAATTACAGAAGAAACGGAAGTAAATGCGGGGAACCAAGAAAACCTCCACCAATCAGATCGTGCAGAGTAAGTCATTACATGTATACTATACGAGAGGTGTTCATTAAGTTTCAGCAATTTGTTTTTTTAAAAAAAACCGCGGTGGTTTGGATATTAATGAAATTTGGAAGAGAAATACATGTAAACGTCGTCTGTTATTAAAAAGCATGTCCAATTCTTCACTTCTCTGAGCATCTTTCACAGACCGATGCGTTATGACATTACTTGGA
The DNA here is from genome assembly GCA_034698745.1 of Megaphyllum sjaelandicum. Lineage (NCBI taxonomy): Eukaryota > Metazoa > Arthropoda > Diplopoda > Julida > Julidae > Megaphyllum > Megaphyllum sjaelandicum. Next base: position 10,030 of record JAQGBX010005943.1, read on the forward strand.
TATTAAACAGGACTCCCCCAGAAATTTATTTTCAAGTTCAGACTTTTAAAGATTTTGAAACCAATTTCCCTGATCAATGACATCCACAATTTTACAAAATTTACTATTGACAATTTTGAAAATTTTTAATTTTTTTTTAATAATTAGCATGAGAGTCTTTTGAAAATTTAAACTCTGATAATTTGTCCTCGGAATCTGTTGAAAATTGGACAAATCTGTACTCGAAAACAGTTGAAATTATTGCAAATTTGTTATGTAAATGGTTGGAAATCTTGCAAATATAGATTACAAAAAGTCTGCAAATATTGAAAACTTGTCCTCTAAAACTGTCGAATGTTTTTCAAATTTATCCTCGAAATACGCTACAAAACTTTATACATACAATGATACATGTATTAACTCGGAAAAGGTTGCCAATTTTAAAAAATTGTCCGTGGAAAAAGTTAAAACAATTTTGCGAATTAGCCCTGAGCTAACCACGTGGAAACGTTAATTTGAATTGTGGCAACATTAATACGGTTCCCAATGACTTTTTAAAAATAAGTCATTCTTCCCTGACTTTTTTTGACATTTTCAAGTTCCTTGACTTTTCCAGGTTTTTCAGGTCTGGGTGAACCCTGTTAAACCTTTCACACACTCCTGCATATTGAAATGACTTCAATAGTTAAAATTATGAATAACAAACAGACCGCTTCTGAGCCCCTATCTGAGCCACATTTAATGTTGAAATATGTTCAGAAATGATGAAAGAATAGTTTCAACAAATTAAATTAATAAATCGTTTTTTTTAAATGATGGCGGAAACTTAATCAACACCCCTGTAAATGTGTTTCCACCATATCTACTCTTATAGTTAATTTTCAGACTTTTTGCAGAGCGGCATTCTCTATACAATGATTGTAATGTTACGTCGAATATTGGGCTGGATGTATTTATAAAATGTAAATACTTATTCGATTAAAATACACGAAGGAGCTCGGAGACTTTTTGGACACAATACCATTTTTTAAGAAAAAATGTTGCGTACAAAATGAAAATAAGACATCTGAATGCTGTATATGAATTTATATGATGTGCATGTACTCTAAAATATTCAATTACTTTATAAAATGCCGCAAATTTTTAAATAATTCGCCGATGTCTTGAACGCATTAACTAAATTTTCGTGCATCTTCAAGCGTATTAAAAATGTGAAAATTGGGATGTGAGAACATACAAAATCATTTTAAAATAATATATTTTCATTAATTTCCAGAATGGTTATTCGGTGGATAACGAATTGATGAAACTGATGTCCAGGTTTTCCAGAAGAATTGGAAGGAAATAACACGCCAAGTGGAACCCAAGACAGACCATCCACCGAAAGACATTCCCCCAAAAAACAATACAAATGCAAATCTCGATCTTCCTCCTAAAAGTTGTTTTTTTTTGAAAAAAATAAAACGAAACATATTCTTATTTAAGTTATTTTAACGAAGACAATCATCCTGTTTAGGGCCAGAACCAAAACAGGACCTATAAACAAATGTTATAAATTTTGAAATTTTTGACCACAGATGTGTCCATCAGGTATGGATTTACAATATTGTACCTATAAAAGCATTTATTTTTGTTGCAAAATACGGTTTTTACTGTCTGTTTTATCGTGAAAAAAGAAAGAGAAAAAAAAGCAATACAGAAACGTTTTTATATCTGTGTTCAACCTTGTTCTTTATAGCGGTTAGGGTTGCGGAAATCGCGCCATATCATTCACGTTCCTCGACTGATGTAAAACAAATTTCCGCTAATTTTACTATAGGACATGTAGATGGAGGCGACCATTTTAGATCCGAAATCAGAAATTGGAAAGTCGATTTTGGGTATACGTGCATAGTTACCACGGTTACTTCAAGCTGCTGCGTAGTTATAAGAGTATCGACCAAAAAAGTTAATTAGTTATAATAAATATTATTTCTAGCCTCAATTAACCTAAACAGAATTATATTTCGACGTGAAAATTTAAAAAAAAAACTTACTAATGATTCAAAATAGAAACATTTCACCATTATCAGGATGCAGAATGGAGATAGGTCTCACTAGTTCTATGTGCAAATAGAACTATGGCGCTTCTATCAGGGAGGAAGGAAACTGCCTAAAACTGTCCTAAAAACTGCCTAAAACTGTCCGATAAACATAAGATGACAGTACTGCCCCATAGCTGAAAAGTATGAGCACCTCAGATGTGTCATTTCGTTTGACTTAATACCGGAAATATTTTCAAAATTAACACAGAAAATTTGTAAAAAATTGACAAAATTAGTATGAAATTTTGTTGGAAAATTTGACACATTTGAATTCGGAAAATGTAGAAAATTTATACTCTCAAAAAATTGAAAATTTGTCCTCGGAATCTGTTGAAAATTTCGCAAAGTTCGCCTAGAAAACTGTTGAAAATGTGACAAATCGGTGCTCGTAAACAGTTACATTTTCAAAATGTGTGCTTGAAAATGGTAGAAATCTTGCAAATTAGTACAGTACTGGGAACTATTGTATGTTTGAAAATATTGCACATTTTCCTCAGAAAGTGTTACAGATTGTACAAATCTGTACGCGAAAACAGTTGGAAATTTTGCAAATGTGAGGTGGAAAAGTCTTGCACGAAAAGTTTGCAAATTATGCAAACTTGCTCTCGGAAATTGTCAAAAATGTTGCAAATTTATCCACGGAACAGGTGAAAAACTTTGTATACGTCCTCGGAAACTGTTGAAACTTTCGCAAATTTGTCCTCTGAAATATGGTAAAAACTTTCAAACTTTGTAAATAGGCCCTGAGCTAACCACGTGAAAGCATTAATCTTGGATGTTTAATAACAACGTTATTCTTCCTTGACTTTTTCAGACATGTTCAAGTTCTGACTTTTCCAGGTTTTCTAGGTCTGTAGAAACCCTGCGTCATACAAGGACGACCTCAGCACCCACAATATTCTATTCTATTCTATTCTTTACTCTGCAGTCAGTACATAGTACCATGTGGCAGAGGGGATCATCATTCAAT
>JAQGBX010005944.1:0-13061 GCA_034698745.1 Megaphyllum sjaelandicum
ATAGCCGACCCGGGAATCGAACCTGAGTCTACCGAATGCAAGAGGAGGATGCTAACCTCTAAGCCACCTTGCTCGGTGCACCAAGCCACTGTTGGCAGAAGCAAGAGTCGAACCCAGGACCATCGAATATCACGTCCCTTATTCTAGACTTCAGCCGACTTCAGCCGACTTCGCCGACTTCAGCCGACTTAACAGACTTATGCCTCACCTTGTAGTTACACCCGGTGTACACTTTTTGGCCCAATCAAATCCGCTATTAATTTGGTTGTGGCAACTGGTGATAAGGCCATGAATTCCGCTTCTAAAAAAAAGAAACAAAATGCTGTAAATCGGAACAAGCCCAATTAAGGTTAATGCAACATTCCTAATACCGATTACAATGCGCAAGTAATTTTCCAAATTGACCATTCACTAAGCAAAAAAAGCAGAAGCTCGCTCAGTGGTAATCCTATTTTCAGCTCCATTAGGCATCGAAGCCTATTTAGCTGGTGTTTCCTTATTTCTAATGGCGCTCTTATTTGGGTCATTAATTGCAGTCTGCTGTAATAAAGCGGTTGGCCCTCATTATGCAACTACGTTGTGTCTGCTCTTGAAACAGGGTTATTGGCTGGCGAACTCTCAACTGTAGCACACTTTCATCCCCCTAACTTCGAACAGCAAGTTTTTTTATTATGAAAGAAAAATATACACTGTATAAGCGAACTAAAAAATGCAACTTTTTATGGATTACTCGCCCAAAGCTACAACTTGTTGCCCTTCATTTCGGCGTTCATTCTTGCTTCTAAAACGATGACAGCTAAAAAAAGCACCAAATTACTGTCTGGGAAGCGCAGCTGTAGCCTTCTTCCGCAGATTAAACTGTTTGCCAATGCTCAAATCACCAGATTAGCTAAACAAAGCGCGGAAATAAACGGCGGATTAAACCGCGTATGCACCACAGTGTATGCACCCACGCATTTTGTGCCTGAGGGAATTGCCATTTAATCGGAAAAATCGCAATATGTGATTGTCTTCTGAGCATGGTGACAGTTATACCTTTTACTGGACCGGAATGATAGAATGCCCTTTAGAAGATCTTTAGAAGAAATAAACCTACAGGAAAAATATTTCCTTTAGTTTCATACTTTATCAATAATGATATTTTCAAAAATGAACTAAATACTGTATACACTGTACATGAACGTTGAACTTCATCATTTAATGTCCACCATGAGCTGATGTGCTGTCTACGGGAATTTTTCGAAGATATAGCGTTAGACATGCATCAAATGGAATATTTTCAATAACCTTTATTACAACGAAGGTAAATACGAGGGTAACTAAAAAATGTGAGCTTCATATTCATAAATTACCCACGAGTTAATTTTAAATTTAAAAAATCACTGGAATTTAAAAACGAGCCATCTAGGGAGATACATACACACGATACACAGTGGGTATTAAATGAAGTTTTTAAATGATTTAAAACTGAGCCTGGTGAATTAGTAACTATGAAATCAACAAATCCTAGTTGTTAACATTTTTTATTGAAAATGGTTTATTTAATGCCTAAAACTATCTTCGCTGAGATTTCCATAGAGAATACTCAGCTGGTAAACCCCCCTCAAATAATCGTATATAATCTTTAGAAGAAATACATGTACGCTCGTATAGGCCTACATAGGAAAATAATTCATTTGGTTTCATATTTTATCAGCAACGATATTTTCAAAAATCAACTGATGCGACCATATTCCTGTAAAAATAAACTAAATATTCATGCACATGAATGTTGAATTTTATCATCATGAACTAACTGCAACAATAGCAGTTTTAAACGGTTATATTTTTTAAAATACACCCGTGAAAAAAAAATGCAAAACTAAGCAAACCGCTAAACATGCAGTCTATACCACAAAGCATCAGTATAATGCAGGAAAATTCTCTAACAGGGGGCAACACCGATGCACATAAAACGAAACTGGATAGCAGATGTGTTAATTGCAGGCTGGGGAAGATGCACGCGCTATTAAACAAGAGTTTAATGGCAAACTTCCATTTTTATGGGTAATTAATTGACAAGTTTTGTTTCAAGAAAGGTCGGTGCGGTGGCAATTGCGCAGGGGTCATCACGCGACCACGGGGGTGCGACAGGGAAGTGTCTTTACAAAATGTACCATGGCCTCCCTGCATGAGATATCTCTAGCAAAACTTCTCTTTTTTTCCCGTTTTTATCATTTTGGTGTAGCACCTGGAAGCCAGTCTTAATAAAAGGACAAATGTCAGCGTGATAATATCCTGCAAAAGTATTAATCATGCGCTGAAATTATAGCGTCGCAATTCCGTTTCTGTTTCTGAACAATCCGGAGCTGCTCAGCAGGCTAATTCGCGAGACTTCTTCAAAACCATTAGCATATTTATGAGGGCAAATTGATAATAAGCAATCAAAATGGCCGACGCAAGAGGCAGGTGGATTTCCCATTCTTTTTTTTATTAATCTTTAAAAAGGATTTATCGCATTTTAAAAAAGACAACGAAGAGTTTAAGAATAACAGGTGTGCCGAACCCCGACGTGCACTGGCCTCGGGCTGCTCGCAGTCCGAGCATTTCCGTCCATTTTACGGAGTTTACTTTGAATTAAAATCGGCAGCACCGTTGATGTCACGTGAATAACCACTCTATATAAAAGCGGAAATTTCATGGAGATGTCGGCGGATGAATTCAGATAATCCAAATGTAACCTTTTTATTATCTTTACTGAGGGCCGTCAGCAAGATTAGGATAGCTTAAAACATTTGGAGTAAAAAATGAACTGTATACATGTATTTAAAGCTGTTTTTAAGTAATACAAAGTACTGCGAATAGCGGCACTTCAAGTTTTTCATCATTCATTGCAGCTGAATGATGCTCGATACACGCACGCAATTTGCGAGCAAATTGGGTACATCTTTAAATCCCATCCAAAACGTTGGAGCTTTTTTGTCCAAATTTATTTCCCAGCCATGGAGAACAACTTTGCATAGTTTTCACTGCTGTGAGGGTCAGTTGCACTTAAACAATACCCATAAAAATAGGTGCATATGATGCTCAGCCATATAAGAGCCACGAATTTGGCCTACATGCTCGTATTCCGTCCCAACCCTCATAAAATAAGCTTCAGGGAAATGAGATAGCGTATTTTTTTTAATGTTTCTGTATACCGTAGACCTTTGTTGACTAAACTTCTCGTAACTTGCTCAACGAAATCAAATGATGAATCAATAAAAAATATTTGGAAACAGTTAAGATTTGAAAACTAAGCAGTTGCGTTGTCATGACCACTGATAAATGTGAAAACCGGAACTGACGTCACCTTTAGGCTCGATGCTGCGCACTTGAGAATGATCTCAGACCTATTGTATAATGCAACGGGCCAGTTACGGTCATGTTAAGTTTGGCTCTATGTCGGCTGAGTTTAGGAATGCGTCGAGTCATTTGACATTTCATCCATAATCTGAGAATTTTGAGGACTGGCTTTAATTTAGGTCAGTAGATAGCATCAAAGGGTACGCAATTGCAACCATTGCAACCTGCGCGAGCATTTTAGAGATCATTTGCAAGCTTTTGTAAGAGTATTTCTCGAAAACGTTCAACAAAAAAACAAACCTCGTAGAACGAGTCAATTAACCGTTGAATTTAAGGTGCAATTAAATGTTTGGAATGGAATCTGGCAAATGTATGCTTAACCTCAACAGCACCAACCAAGAGTCATTTTGAACCAAGATGGCGGCCGGAATATTGCATAACTAGACTGACCCAACCCATCAGACATTTCTGTAGATATGATTACCATAAACTGCACATAATGCTTCCTTTTATAGATCAAGGTTGGCATAACCTAGACATCTTTTATGATGGTTACAACGCGAGTAGCCAGTTTGAGTTATAAAAACTTGAAAAAGAAAACATTAACAATCCTGCTTCAAGTAACAAATAGATACATTTACAAAATTTGCCTTTTTTACCAAAAGAAATTTTCTACCATTCGTTTCGCTTACGGCTGTTGCCTATACAAATATTTTCTCAATCAACTTTTAGACAAAAATGAGTAAATATGGAAATAATTTAAAATTATGTTTTTGAATTTTTGATACACGCTCGGGGATCAAATGCTGTTTTCCTGATGCTTTTGTCTATACGGGTGTTTGCTTTGATTTATAAATTTTAAAACTTCACTTGAAACTGCGTGAGATCTTGCTGGTCCCACCCAAGAAACCTATATACATGTATAGGTTGGTTCCAACGGAGCATCATCATTTTCAACCAATATGGCCGTCCAGAATTTCAATCCATTTCAAGCCATTTTGGTGCAAAACGGTCTACTGTACTAGAATCACCTCTCCAGTTTTGCGACCAAGATGACATGACGCCAGACCTTGACATCATCATAGCCCATACACCTTGTGTGCCACAGAGTTCGCAATAGCACCTATGAATTGACACGGCGCTTGCTGACAGGAAGAGATCGATGATTCCAGTTAAGCTCCGTTCTAGCCAAACCCCATTCTGAATCTGAACCAATATGGCGACCCAAATAACCCAACATATTCGGTTAACATGGCACTCGTAACAAATCTTACTACCCACTCAGCACGGTGCTTCCTGAAATCGGGGCGCTTCCTTCAATTGGCCGATGTTAAACCAGGCGCCACTCCGAGCCAAGATGCAGACATCGTCGGTTTCAAACCCCCAGATTTGTACCGAATAAGTACCGATTTCTGGCTCCCAGTGCCTCGGCAGACGGAAAAATTATCGCCAACTGCTTATAATCTGCGTGGCTGCAACGGAATCGCGACGCATGCAGGTGTCGCCGCAGCATACCTCGGCGGTGCGTGGAGTGCACCACGTGCACCTCATGACCCAGTTCAACCTCCTGGAGCAAAAGTAAACGAACTAGGAAGTGCAGTTTGGTTTGCGAGCAGGTAAAAAACGAAGGTGCGCGGAGAAACACCACGTCAGAGCGCGCGCTTACCCCTTTGGAGACAGGTGGAGAAACCAGAAAAGCTGCGCAAAAAACGTAATACGAGGTTGCCGGCCTCGCCAGTGCAAGTGAGGGGCGCTTCGAACGCCCAGTTGCTCCGGCCGAGCATCAGGGAGTTGGCCGCCGATAGCCACCTCTCGCACTCAGCATCCGGCATCTGGCCATTATCGGGCTTTATACTTTATTTCGCCCGAAGCGCAGGTTCGTGGGCTGTCCGACCTCTGACCTGACCACCTTCCCCAGACGTCCGACCTCTGACCTCACCCCCCGTCGCGGGTGCCTCGCCTCCGTGCGTCGGATCGCCGAAGATGCGTCCTTTCGGCAGGTGAGAATCGTCCGTGAGGATCGCCGGCTGGAAAACACCGAGGTGCGAATTAGGTGAGTGCACGTCGTTTACTTATTTGGAAAATTGCATTTGTAAAAATGGAGTAGGGATGATGTACGAAAGAGTAAAGAAACGTTGAAAGTTAAAAGCACTTTCGAAAACAAAATTGAGAAAGATAGTTTTTCTCGTAAGTCATCGATGAGTTCGCGAGGAATCATTTTCATTCGGAATTTTTGTCCAGGGATGCAGTCAATGGAACAACATACTGTATACATGCGTGTATCAAAATTAGTCTTATTCCAGTTATGTATTCGCATTTATATTCCCTAGTTTCATTTATTTGTACGCATATCGACTGACGGGTTATTGCATTAATGTTATTTGTCAGTCAAAAGCCATAGATACGATCCATTGAATTTGAGAATACGCAAACACGCTGATTCGCTCGAAAGCTTTCACCGAATCAAATTTGGCGTGGCAATAAACTGAACAGCGTAGATTTCGCGCAATAAATTCCAAAAATATATGCATTTTACAATTTTATACGTGTATGCGCGCTATTTACTCATATTCGTTTCCAATCATTCTCCTAGCGGGGTTATAGCCAAGTTGTCAAAATTCTGTCTCGCATTCGTAAGACCAGGGAGGTTGTCCATGATAAGGCAAATCTCAGGACAGTTCCTCGAAAAGTCGGCCAAGACCGTATGCTCTTTTGTTATTGCTCACTAATGGAAAAACTTTGCAAGTTTAAAAATAATGCGCACTTCAAGATGTCGGCCCGAAGGCCCGAGTGGAACAACATTGATAAAACGATATCAGGTGCGTCAGTTATTTAACAAATGCATTTCAACGTTTTTGGCATCTTACTATATTTATAGGAGCATCCATCTTGATATGCGCGGAGGATTTAATTTTTAAATTCAAAATTGAATTTCTGTTTCTCTGCTTATTCTGCCCAGTGTGAATACGGCATTACATTGACCAGTGTAGATTCGCACATCAAATTCTTGAAATGCGTGTAATTTAAAATTATACGTGCATATGCGATATTTTTTCAATATAAAATTCAGTTGAATTGAATTTGTGCTTCTTCACTACAAGCTTTTGTGAAGGAACAGTAGTCGCTAAGAAACCACTTTTTTCAAATTAAATTCAACGTTGATTTAATACTTAACATCTATGAACCATACATGTGGCTGCTACTCAGAGTAGCTACACACTATGGCAAACAGCTACGTCGGTATAACCAACAACATTACTCCCAACCATAAACTCTCCAACTATTATCCAATGTTTATCCCATGCCAGAAGGGGCTGAGCCCCCTTAGTGCACTACCGTTCTTAATACTTATTAAGATGCATTCAATTTTAGATGGCAGGTAGAGTATCCATGAATATATTAAGGGCAATCTACACAATATACACGTATACAAATTATGAGATTAAAATTTGAAGGAGTTTTAATTACCGTTTATATCTGGCCAGATATAATGAAAACGAAATTTTAAAATGGGGTTATTACACGTTTTTACCTGTTAAAAACATGGAACCAGCCAGGACTAACTTTATACGTATCCATCAGTCCAAGACACGTTCAAATTACATATCATACGAGGCTTTAACATTTTTTTCATATGGATGTTAACATATTTTAATGAGTTTAAAAAGTGTGTTCAACATATGTTCTCTAATATACTTTTCACTTTTTTATCAATAAGATAAAACGATACGATAAAAAACAAATTTAGTCCGCTCTTAGTTCCTCTAAAATGAATTTCCTCACGTCTCATTCGACGTGAAATCTTTATGTCCCATTATCTTTTCTTAGCCATTATAAATTCTTGAACATGGTGCAATGTCATTATATATACGCATGCCATTATCAGCCCGTTCTTGTGGATCTGACCGTTTAACGGAGTATTACTGTCATTTTAATCACTAGTAATGGTGGGATTTCTCTCTCCTCGTTTATCACGGAATGACCCAGCAACGAGTATACGCGAACGGGGGGGTATTACACTTTGTAAACTTTTGTTACGTTTACGGAACAAAAGAAAACCATTAAAAAAGCTTGGCACATTTAGGAACGTCAAAACGGAGGCTAAACACAAGTATGCGGAGGGAAATCAGTGAAAAAGAAGTTAATAAATCGCGACAAAATCAACAGGAGGGATCGAAAAGGGGGCAACAATGATGAAGAGCATCCAAAGAAAGCTTTCCCAAATTCATTATGTTGATACGAAAACAAGTTAACTGTATCGTACACGGGCATTGAACTAATAAAATGGGAATTGGCTGCCATACTTGTACCAAATGCATGGCGTTTGAGAGTTTTGTGTAAAAAGATACGCATCCATCCTGAATCAAGTTCGGGAATTATGTATAAAGGCAAAAATTAAAATTCCATCACATTTCTTTCGAACCAAATCGTGTCAATTTGTGTGCAAAGTTACCTTGACAATGTGTACATACTGTATTTGGTATGGTTAAGCCGCCAACTTGACGCAGAATCGGCTTTGCATCTCAGTATACGTAATACTCCGACTAATGACCAGTAAAACACTATAACTGTAAGAAAAGATGTGCAACAGACGACAAAAAAATAGCGACGTCTGCTTTATGGTCACATTAAATGCTTTAAATGCATTAAATGCTTTAATGCATTTATCGCTATCCCTCCTTTCAAACGGATTGCTGATATTTAGCCAATTGGACAGTATTGCGCAACCCTGTGACCATTCTGGTATTACGTATACAGTAAAACCTGGAAAAGTGGCTACCTGTTTTTGTTGACCACTTTTTAGTGTTTTGTTTTTTATAGTGTACATTTCCTTCATGAAAATGCTCTGTATATTGACCACCTGTCTATTGTGTACAGTGACCAGTGAGTGTTGTCTTTTTGGCAATTTTTACATTGCAAATGTAACTTATAAAGTGACCAGACAACAGATGAGTCTCCTTACATCCTGCTTTAACCCCAGTGGTTCTCAAATTATTCAGCCAATCATGTTATACAGATCGCAAAAATCAATGAAAATATGATCATCAGAAGCAAAAAGCATTTAAAACGAGGTAAACTTGATCATTTTTTCTTTAAAAAACCAACAACTGTTTAATAAGGCAATAAATATACTGTGTGTGATGGACATGATGATTATGTACTTTTTTAGTTTGGTGGTTTTTTACTACATGTACAAGTATTACAGTCTACATGTACAAGTACAGTGTGCATGTTCATTTTAATTAAATTCAGGCATTCTTTGTAAGGTGACCACCTGTGTACAGTGACCAACATTGCATTTTTTTTTGGTGGCCACTCTTAACAGGTTTTGCTGTACTGTGCTTCGCATCATCTTGCAACAATAGTTGGGATCTTTTTTTTCGAATCTTTTAGAAGTATTCGAACGCTCTCGACTATCTAACCCAAGTATTCGTCACAAAATGATCATTTTAAGTAAAACTTCACTTAAAATAACGTCAGGGTTCAGTAGTCTGGTAATCGCGACGAGTTTTCCTGCTGGAATCCTGTTTCATTAATTAGGTTACATCGCCATGGCGATGGCAAGCTGTGGTTAATTTTCGCACCCATTTCGACACTCTCCTCCATTTGCATCCCCTTACCGAAACACCACACTCATCGCGATATAAAAAAGGAAACACTCGACATCGTTTGCAATTTTAATCTACGCAAATTCGCCCGTGGAGCATTAAATAGTTTTCCACTTCATAAGATCTAATCAAAATTGCTGCAGCTCTTGTTGATCTACCCAAACGATAAACCTCCCCATGATCAATGACGTCATATATGGACGACCACTCTGAGGTCAACTAGAATATTTGATGCATTAACGAGTGTGTGCTCGGGTCTGAGAACGACCTCAAGTTCGCGTGATCGTCTATAAATACCTGTACCGCGATAATGCAATATCGTGACGATATTGTCGACTTAAAATTTATGAGCAGTCCTGAGCACTTTAAGGGGACGTACAGTATCAATTATTGCCCTATTCACATCGACCAAATCCGTACCGTAGTGACGGCATGTGCGTGACCACGCATGCGCACATGACAGCAGGCGGAGCTAGAGACGTTTATACGACATTTGCAACCGCATCCGTACCAGTTGAAGTTTATCCAACATTTCTCGTCTTATCAATTTTAATAAATTAATTAAATTTAAGGACGAAATTTAAATTTATTCCAAAAAAAAAAACGCAAACCGGTACGCGTATTTTTACGTGCGGCGTGACGTCACGCTATTAAGTTCCGCAACGCACGTGACGTCACTATACACGGTACGGATCTGGTCGATGTGAATAGCCCAATGGATGTATAGAAGCATAGTACAGTGTATATGGGAGCTTGACCTCATCCTGGATTATTTAAATGGAGTAATATATGGACGACCCCATTCGCAAAGAAAAACGGGCGTTTGAGATCAGTCTGAAGTTCACAGGGTCGTCCATTTATTAATGCCTTTACAGCGCTGATTGTTTCGGACCTCCCCATCGTCAATTGATGAGTTAAAAAAAAATGAACAACTCCTCACGTAAATCATTGTTTGAGTCCTCTTGGACTCAAGTTGGAGGGCAAGTCTATGGGGTCGTCCATATTTTACGCCATCAATCAGAGGGGAATAGACAAACTGGCCATTTAAAAAACACTTCGAAAGATACTCAAAGTTTAACGAATGAATACATTTTCAAATATATTTACTTCTTCCGTTTCAAGCCGTTTATTTTTAAATTCTCAATAATATGCTTTTTAAAGTCAATATTAATGTGGGAATAATTGAAAATGTTTCATTGAACGTGACACATTTTGAATTATTCATGTTGTTTATATAAAATACATGTATAACTGCTTTAAGTGAAACCAACTTAATTTGGGAGGGGGGAAGGGAAAAGAAATTTTTTTTTTGCATGGGAAGCACCCGTTTTTGTGCAAAATCTACGAAATTCAGTCGAAAAAGCCGACAACCAAAATCAACCTGGGCGTGTAATTATTCCGCACAATCGCCTGGCATAATTGCAGGGGAAAAAAATGGCAGCGGACATTTTTTTATAGTGGTGGTTTTTACGTACATGTATAAAAAAGCAGGTACATGTTATATATTTTTAGCGAAAACTATGAATGAGCATGACGGGTACAATTGAACGTCACCCGAGTGTCCTCCCTTCACTATGCAATACATTTCCTATTTTATGGGCGACTTGAAAAATGTTCCAGGCCACGTCTGGAAATTTTTCAAGGGTCGAGGGATTTCGGCCGGAAAAATCTTTAATAAAATCCTCCGGGGCGAAGAAAATCGTTATGGGATAATGGCCAAAGCACTCGACTGTGCTCTCTTTTACAGGACTTTGGAAGTAAGCGAAAATCGAGCATGCGAACTCTTTCGATGTCCGTCAAATGGACCATGAATTGACGGCCATTTATGTACAGGGCGTCCGATAACGTGTCTTCGTAAATTTAACAATAATAATAATCTTTAAACTTTTCAATATAATTTGTCGTTGCCATATTGTGGAGATCAACGTGTTGAGATGGTATCACAAGTTGTTGAACCCTGTTGTTCTAAAAAAAAAGTTGTTTGAAGACACGAAAGAACACAACATAAACACATTTAACTGCTTCTACAACAAGTTTCCGTACAGTTACGAGCTAGTTGTCTCGTAATTTCGCAACGAGTACCTCGAATTGTTGCCACAATGGTACCGGAACAATGTCGGACTCCCCATCGCAGAGCGTGATTTTCGTTATTTATTCTCGCATGGCGAGAGTCCGCTTTCGATTGAGGATATCGCGTTCTGCTTACATGAAATTCAGATTTTTGCAGTCATAAATATAGCATTAAGAACACTTCGTTCATTGTTTTCTTATGAGGAAAAATGACGCTCGAATGCAAAATTCATTAAAAGACATCAGCAATTCAGCCAAATGTAAAAAAAACTGTTGCTATTAAAATATCACGAGGTCGTGAACATCCTTCTACGAGCGAATATTTATAAGTTTTCGAACCGGACGATTAGAGGTGATACGAGTCTCGAAAAAGGAGACAAACTCAGGGTGGAAATCAAACCCTACTGAAAACAATGCTTCAAAAAATGCCCAATTACGTAACAAGAATTTCTCATAGCCGCGGGACGATGTCTTGTATGCATGATTTTGCATATGCACTTTCACAACAATAGCTCTATACTCTAGTCTATAGGGGTCTCAGACAGATGCTTCGCGAATCGCACTTTGCCAGCAGACGCGAAATCACGCGTATACAAAAACGAATACTTTAATTTGGTTTGAAAACATGACGTCACTTAATTTTAACCAAATCGAATGCCCTTTAGATATAGGGTGTCTAAAATGTTCACTGAATCAGGGGGTATCAGAAGGAGTTGAAGCATAACAGCAGCAGCCAGAGAGGGTATTCTCGGTGTTAATTAGAGCAATGTTACAGGGTCATCTTTTAGAATTAAACCGCCGAATGAACGAACATGTTAAGCCGAGGGACACAATTTCCTTATACGCGCTTTTCGAGTGTCACCTAATGCGCGTTCGCGATTAAGGAGGACACCTGGTGACACTTATTTGTTGGCCTCGTTTGCATTCAACGTTAGATAAGCTCCTGTTTTTTCTTTATAAAAAAAACTAACTCAGCAGCAGCACGACAACAACAAGAACTGTCACAAGCCACGATGGTGTCTTTGTCGGTCATCGCGTTGCTAGCAGCTGAGACTACTTTGGTTGGGATATTTCAAACTGGTTGGGATGCGTCAAGATGTAATTACACTAAAGTGCACCGTATCTGCACAGAGTAGTGCACATTTTGGGTTGGTCCCAAGTACCCCTGCGCACTTTGGCAGCCCAAATGTCGACGAGTTCACCAGGCTGCGTTCCAAAGCACGAAAAAAAAGCACTTCGTGATGGAGCAGGTTGAACGTCGTGACATACACGAACTTGTTCACCTTTCGCCAGGAGGCGCGAGTGAGGGGGGTCAACTTTCCCAATTAATTCCTACGCACGTTCACGCGGGTGAAAAGCCACGTCATGTCAATATAGACGCAGGCGTGTCATGCCTGTTCACCATGGACTTCCTGTTCAAATCATATACAGGTGGCGCTGGTGGGTATAATTGTCCCAAACAGTAAACGCCGTAACAAATAGGTAAAAACAGAAAATTTAGATACGTGATGGGTAAAAGGGGTGAGCGTCATGCATGGACTGTTGGAGTCGATAAAGCGTTTGAAAAAAATATAAAAAATTGTAAGCAATGAAACCTGGAGTAAGGAGAAAAACTAAACATTTCGATGACGTATTTTTTATATCATATTCAAAAAAATTGTTGGCATACATCAGGGTTCCACTAGAATTTTTTTTCAACTTCCCTGACTTTTCCAGGTTTTAAAAAAAATTCCATGACCAATGACAATGTCAAAAATTGACATATTTTGCAAAATCGACGCAGGAAAATATTTTTGCAAAATGTACCAATGACAATTTTGAAAATAAAAATTGACAAATGTAAAAAATTCTTCGAAAAATGTAGAAAGTACGTTTTGCAAAGTTGTACTCGGAAAACGTAGAAAATGTTACAAATTTGTATTTGGAAAACGTTACAAATTTGTACTAAGAAAACGTGAATTTTTTTTTCAAATTTGTACTCTTATTAATAAAGGAGTATACACGACCAAAAAACGTTTAATTAGAAAACGACGTTTCGGCACCCATGTGCCATTCTTC
>JAQGBX010005945.1:0-13061 GCA_034698745.1 Megaphyllum sjaelandicum
TGCTCCAATAATTTTGGTAAAATGATGGTTCCAAGAAAGATTATTAGAAATATTAACGCCCAGATACTTGACAGTATTGACAGAGGCAAGTGACAGAGGCATTAACAGACGGCTTATTGGTTATTTTTAATTGATGAAAATTAAACAGTAATTTTTTTAAGATCTTATATTTAAATTTGACAATATTTTATTTTCATTTAAGATAACCGTAAATTGTTATTTAGAGTTTATAAAGATATGGTAAATTTAGCACAGAATTGAGGGTTTACCTTTAAGAGGATGCTACTGAGTTGTTAAGGGGATGAATCTGAAGTTGGCATCACCTGAACAACTTGTTTTTCTATAAATATCTTTGAAGGACAAGGAAAAAATTAATCGATTTTATGGAGTAATTTCATCCAAGCAAATAAATTTTTCGAACTTTTCAATTCCACTTTTGCAGACGGCTTATTGTTTATAAATGACTTTGTTTGAGCACTAGCTTCCTCTATTACATTGTGATCAGAAAACGTTTGTCCATAAAGTTAAAGCATATCAAAAGACTCCTTTCTTATAGTAAGGATGACAACTTTTTACTAACCCTTCCTCAAATTATATTTTCTAACAAAAGATCGGGTACTTTATTAATTGAATTTATTGTTCAAATGTACATGCAGGAAGTAGTGGTTTAAAATGCAATTTTTTTTTCGGAGCACAACATGTGCCTGTGAGCAATTATAAATAAATGATGTTATACAGTTTAATTATCATATATTCATATAGAACTGATGTCCATGTGAAATATATTTCTTCCATATGCATTCAATGTGACAAACAATAAACTGTTTTTTTCTAATTGATTAAAATTAAACGATATATTTTTTAAGATCTTATATTTAAATTTGACAGTATATTATTTTCATTAAAGATAAATGTAAATTGTGTAACCTGTTAATAACTCTTTATTTTGCTGAGTTTACAGTTTTCTCTTCACATGTTATACATAAAGCACACAGTATACAATTTTAATTTAAAATGCACTGTTTAAACAGTGTACACTGATTAAAAAATGCTTTAATTGAAAATTGATATGTTCATAGTTGTTACAAATTATTGGCGAACAACTTCATTTATCAAAATTATCTTTAGTACATTGCAACTTTTAATTTAACTCTAATTCTCGGAGACAAAATCAAGATGCACATGTTTTACAAAATATTTTCAAAAAGAAACGTTCCCAATTGTATAATACATGTTAACCAGTTAGAATCTTGTCTAAATCTTTTAGCGTCTGTAACATTTCAGAAAACATTTCATGATTATAACATGGAATGTTATGTCCTGGAATGAAGATATTCACTGCATGTCTACAAATAATGTATGGACTTTATGCAGTGTTACGAATGGGGCTACATCACCTGATTTTTTTCATCAAATCAACAACTGAAATAACGTGCCTCGGCACTGACTCCGAGTGTAATTTTCACCAATGGAACAAATGAGATGTCACGTGACACCTACATGCTGACAAATTCCGTATCAGGTCCTCTGTGTGAATTTCTGGAAACGTTCAAAGACTTCCCATTTTGAGTTGTTTTGAAATATATTGATTCTAACTCCATGTATAGTGTAAATTTAGGTAAAAAAAGTAAAAAACCTTTTCCTTATCTATCAATTAAAACATTTGCACTCATGGTAGAGCAGCCATTTCGCAAATTTCGGCTGATTTACCCCCATTCACCATCTCTTATAGCTCTTGCATGCATTTCGGATTCTCTGCTTTTGCCCATCCAGAAGAGGTTACTGTAGCAGGGAGGAAAGCAAAATTCCACCGCCTATTCCGTTTGTTGTAACAAACGATTCATTTGAAAAGGCGGCTTTCAATTGATGCGAATTGCGCTTGCGCATTGCAATCATCCTCCTCATCATCAGCAGCCCCATCATCTCCCATCGTTCTTCATCATCCTCTTCTACAGCCATTCGTCGACGCTCGCTGCGCCACCGCAGCGCGCACACCCTTGGCCGTTGCTCTGCTTTTACCTTATAAATGCGCCTCTGCTGAGCTCGGTTCAGTCAGAACATATCCAGAGCGGAATAACGACGATGACAAACCAGTCCTTCCTTCTGGGACTCAAATATTGAACGGTGGCTTTCGATGGATTTCGAACGACATTGCGGACGAGCTCACCTTCGTCCATCGAAGGTCCTCGACGAGGCCAGTGATTCCCGCCCAATTTGTCCACTGTCCGTCCTGACCGGGGTTCGCGTCTTTGACAAAACCAAGTGAGTGGACAACCCCTGATGACAGCGGAGTGGGGATTTAGTGACATAACCGCCAAGGAATAGAAATAAAGAACAGGAAACCAAGACGCGAAAGCCAAAAAAGGTTCAGATTGTCCAATGTGCGTTTCGATACCAGGGAGATGAACCGGAACATCCAGAGGTTCACCGTGCTGAGGGCATGCACGCTCATACTCTTCGCATGCCTCCTTCTCGAACAAAAAGGTAAGGTGACCAACTGGTTTCGCTTCTGGTAATAGCTGGGTGAACATGCTTGAAACAAATGTCTTCAGGTTTGTTCTTGCGAGCAAAATCTTTGAAAAATTGTGTTTGATTGATTGCCATTCTTGCAGTTGATTTTGCAAAGGAATGGCATAGACTGGTAACAGTGATTATATCACATCAAGTCAACTGTTAAGGCCGTCACACACTAGGGAATTTATATTCTTAAATTTGCTTCCAGAAATGATGTTACTTGATATTGCCCAGTGCGTTTGAAAACGTTTGCCTCGCAAATATTATATCCGGAGATATTTCCAAAATGGAAAATGATGCTGTTCTAAGAAACTTATTTCTGGAAACAAACTGACGACATTGCATGTTTCAGAGTTAAGCACAAAACTTTCTTTCTGATGCCAAGCCAATCTGAAAAGACATCGTTATAAGCCGTGTTAATTGTTAATTAACAAATAAGTTAGTTTACCCCCTTTTTTTTCTTATACAGTGCTAACACATATTTTGCAAAGCAATTCGTCATAGACTGGAAACATTAATTATATCACTTCTAGAAGAATATTAAGGCCGTCACACGCCAGGCAATTTATATCCGGATTTTTTTTTAATTACTGTTACTTGGTATTTCCCCTGTTTCAAACGGTTTCTTAACAATTATTGTTTTAAGAGAGATATTCCCAGAAAATAAAATAATAATATTCTGAGCAACCTATTTATGGAAACAAACTGACGTCATTGCATGTTACACAGTAAAGCACAAAAGTGGCCAGGGCCAGCCCAATCAGGAAAGACATTGAAATGAGTAGTGTTGCCATGTTAGGTTACTTACATTTCCCTTTTAAACAGTTCTCTCAGATTCTCTAGAGATATAATCAGAAATGCATGGCTACATGTGTGCCGCAACAGAAAATTAATTGTTAAAGTTGAAATGTATTGCCTACAATTAATTTCAGGATATAATTTGACTCGTGTGTGAAGGTGTGCATACGTGTATTTGTTCATCGACTGGTAATGAATTTATTTTTCAAGATAATGCCATTAAATATGAAGCAATGTTTTCAACGTTCTTCAACTGGTGCAATAGTTTTTTACGTTGATTTATTGAGATGTTTTTGCCCAAACTCATGTCTGATCTAGGCGGAGCCAGCACGCGTCGTCTGCTTGTGAAAGTTATCAGTAATATTTGTCAACTGAACTTATTTAATGTTTACGCTAACTGAATAGTAATATATTTTTTATAAATATTGACGTCATTTTCCGCGCAAGAATAACGTCAATTAAAGGACAATTTTCACGTCATGTTTATTTATCATGAATGGCTTCCGTAATTGAGGTGATATTTTGGTCACTGGCGACATGCATGGTGGCAAACATTAGACAATGGCAGTAACAGACATAAATGCTATCTCTCTTGACGATCAAACTCGTTAACGAGATCAAACAATGATAATGAAATAAAAGTTACTTCAAAGGCTAAGCCCTGACATCCTACAACAACAGAAAACTACTACAAGTGTAATTCCCTATAATTTCCAATCAGAAACTCCTCGATAAGCTCCATCAAAAAATATATATTTGAAACCACAACTTCTTGACATGTACATGTAAATGCATTTTCCAACAACAAATTCATAGTCTAGTTAATGCATTTGCTAGACATGCTCGTTCACTTTCGTTTCAGTAAATATATTATGCGACTTTCTTTCACAATTTGTTTGTGGTAATAATTTGTCTGCTCAAATGGGTGTGGTTTTGAATAGAATCCACATATTTTGAAAAAACGTTAAAAATCTGTGATGCATTAATGTTTATAATAAATATTTTAAATGCAATTTTATGAATACAGGTACATATCCGTGTACACTGCATGTCCTTGGGTTTTTATTAGTATAACTGTTGATAGAATGATACATATCCGAAAGATTTTGAAATGCGTACACACATAAACTGTATTTCTTCGAATAGGAATCGTACTTACTGTTTTCAAAATAAAAAATTCACATTAAAACGATAAACTTTCCATTGCTTATTAAATCAGAAAGCAATGTTG
Source organism: Megaphyllum sjaelandicum (assembly GCA_034698745.1). Lineage (NCBI taxonomy): Eukaryota > Metazoa > Arthropoda > Diplopoda > Julida > Julidae > Megaphyllum > Megaphyllum sjaelandicum. The sequence goes on from JAQGBX010005945.1 coordinate 4,544, forward strand.
TTAAACTTTCAAAAATAAATTTAAATAATTGACATTACATATGTGTGAAACAATATTTTAGCAATTCATGTTTCTACATTTAACTTTAAAATTTAAATATATTGTTTTCTAAATTGAATGGGACATTTAAATGCTTCTAAAGATTCAATTTCAAAGAAAATTTAAAAAAAAATTGTTTTTTTAATCTTTAAAACAAATCAAAGACTACCGCCTTATTGCTTTTTTTGTTCATTTAATTTTTTTTTTTTTTTTTTTTTTTAAACGCGATTTTCCAAAGAAAAAGCAAATGACGTTTTTTTTTTTTTTTTTTTTTTTTAAATAACTCGATATTACAGCAAAAAAAAACTTCCTGATTTAGAAAAATCCAGAATAACGAAATACAAAAACAACAAAATCTATCAACATTCACATAAAATACAGAATTTTAGAAAATCGAATATCAATCAAACAATTTGTTTCTTTAATATACGAATCGAAACGAAATTTGTTAAAATCTTTTTTTAAAATCAGAAGTTGTAGAACATTGTTATACAGGGCGATTACTAAAGTCTTTGCCCATAGAAAAAAATACATATCTTTAAAAGGGTAACATATGCTGCTACGAAGATAATTCTTGTAAGTAAGGTCTGGGGATTTTGCAGATATGTCCGAAACCGCTGCAGATACGTTAAAAGTGTCAATTATAATGTTGTAGGGCGATGTCTAATTAGTAAAATAATAAAATTGGTTTCAAATTATTTTAAACATAGCACAGCGAGCTAGATTTTTTCTTCTCCGCGAGTCACTCCATTCACACTTAGGGTACGCATTCGTTGGTACTTATAATTTAAAAAATTAAATTACCGAACACTAACGAAAACTACCGGGCAAACAATTGGTAATGCATATTAAATAAGGTTGTACCCGCCGAGCTAGGCTCAAAGTGCTAAGTGTCACCTGGCACAACCTCATTTGATATGCATTACCAATTGTTTGCCCGGTAGCTGGCGCTAGTGGTCGGTAATTTAATTTTTTAAATTATAAGTACCAAAGAATGCAAACCCTTATGCATGCAAATTCATTCAAATCGACTGGGTTTGGAAAGGATAAATGGTCTAACTATGCCAAATATGTAGTATTTGACATTGCTAGAGGTGCTATTCTCTCCTTAACATTTAATATTAAACATTTTGTGAACATCGTTAGTTTGCCTGACCAAAAAATAAGCACACCCCTATAATTTAAATTAAGCAAAACCACGAATGGCACTTTACAGAAAAGCAACCAAGCACTGCAAGGTAGCCGACATCAAGGGACAATAGGACTATTGGTCCGTGTTACCTGACTCACTGTACAGGTATATTTCAGCCTTTAGGCGAAATAAATAAATGAAGATTAAATGGATAATTTCTCCATTTGCATAGTAAGATGGTTAAAAACTTTAGTTTCATCTTTTTCCTAGGGAAATTCATAATGCAACTCATCACTTTAAGAGCAAAAGATGAGATTCATTTACTCATGCATTATATTATTATTTATTTAATCTATTGCTCGTAATAAATGCTATTCTTTTGCCTCGCAAGAAGGATCTTACCGTGTTTCCAATGCATTCAGTTTTTTCGCATTGAATGGCTCACTGAATTATGCATTATCTCAGTAGGCACATAAAACATTCCGAATGATGCAAAAGACATAAAAAGAGTCACGGACTTACAGTTGGAGGATTTTCTTGTCGCATTTTGTTAAGCTCCTTGCAGAAATTGCCTTCTTATAATTGGATTTAAGCTTAATATTTTTATGATACGGGCGTTATGGTTCTTTCATTAATTCTGAAACAATAATCAAAATGCTCTTTAACGCAAGTTTTGGTTTCTGGTTAAATTTTAGCAGCTGGAATTAAAAGAGAATTTATTTAACGGTTATATGCGATATGAAACTATATATCGTATTATTTGTTAGTGGGTAGTTTTTTCATTTAAAGTGTATGTAAAGCTAGGAAATTGCATATTTTCAACCCAGTTTTCTAGAAAAAAAACCCGTTATACGGTATTGTGCTGTACGTACATGTATAGCGCTGATACATGTATATTGTATAGTGGTTCAAATGTATTCATACCCTAATGTCTTCACACGATATACTTGTAGATAATTTGCTTTCCTATTAACAATTTCGTTTATTTTTACTGTCCATAAAATTATACGTTGAAATTCATCCTTGCATTTATGGTCCTTGGAAGGATGCAGCCGTCTCTTATAGATTTGCGGGTTTTATGTTAGAAATGATTAGTTTTCATGCGATCAATAAAACTAATGGCATTTTTATAGGCACTACCTATTAAATGATTTTCCATTTTAATATTGCGGTTGACAAAGAAGAGGTGAAACGTGTCCCAAAATGAGGCTGTGGGGTAGATAGGAAACAGGATACCTTTGGAATATACATGTAGATGACCTGGCATATTTAGGCTTTTCAAAAAAATTATTCGTTCAGTGCAGCCATTAATTCTGGCCAGAATGCAACGGTTTTAAATGTATGTTTTACCGATGTTTTCTTCGGTTGAATATTTTACTGCACTCGTATATACAATTGTATTAGTCAAGTTTCCAAATGCCTCAACTTGCAGGATAATAATCGCAAATAATAATTCGTCTTAAGAAATAAGTACTGGATTACTTCGCGTACATGTATACAATGTATAGAAAAATTGATATTGGATACCCTTTAGATGATTATAGTAATGGAAATTTTGTCAAAAACTTGAAAATGTGTAGTTTTTTCTAGTTTATCTAGAATTATATCTGGATTGCATACACATTTAAAACTTATATGGAAATAATTTAAAACAAAATATGCGAATGAAACGAATAGTTGAAAATCTTTTTTCAAATAATTTAGTTAATATCATTCATTATTATGTAATCGACCGTTAAAGTTCAACATTACAACGAAGTATGCAAGGGTTGTTAAGTCTTAAAATCCATAATTATTTTTGTTTGGCTTGTTTTTCACGAGCCCCTAGGCATGGTGCGATGCAAGTAGTCTGTTGCATTTAATTAACTCTTATACCTAATCCTTCGTTAGGCGTATAATCACGCAATTATAGCATTCAAATAATGAGCATCCTCATTAGAGGGTGGAATGATATTTGTTTTGTGCAGTGATACTAATTGTAAATTCTGTAAGTTATGAACGAGCCATGCATGTGTATCTCCCTTTAGTTTAATTTGTGACAGAGATACTTTACAGTACAGTAGCCCTAACCATATGTATGCATTAGATGGATACTGTATTTTTTGCCGCGGGCCAAAATACACGATACATTTTAAAATTAAAACTGGGTCTTTTTTTACAAACCCGTGCGTGCTCGTATTTTACAATTAACAACTGTATCCTAATTTCAGGAGACTGTAAAGCTAAAGTTTAAAATATTTAAGCATATGATTACATGTTGGCCTAGCTATGCCTAATATAATGCGTAGTTGAAATTACAATCATTATTTAACTTGCAAATAAAATTATTCAAATTCATTTGCATATGCTGTATGCCGGCATATGCATTTTATCGATTTTTTGTTAATAAATTTCCGTTGATGAATGCGTGCTTCATAACTAGTTTCTATCTTCTTAAGATCACCACTGGCTAAGCTTCTCGCGAGAATTTTAATGAAATACCAAAGGCAGTTTGTTAAAAAGCTGAAGGAAAATTGCACACGATCCGAAGATCTGAATTTCCGACTTTCTGAAAATTTCAATTGCTCGGCATTATCAATCGATTTTTTATAGCCTACCATATGCTAATTTTTTTTATCTTACATATGAAAACTACATGTAGCTTATTTGCAGAGCCTTTTGAATTGAAGAAATAACATTCGTTGCAATATTCAGTATAAATTTACATACCGGTAACTAATCTTGGTTAAACCTAATTTAAAACGCGTATGCTTGAAATGCATTCCATGGACTTGCAAACTCGTTTAAATAATATAACTTTTAATCTGCCTATTCATTTATCTCACTCAATTAATTTAAGTACTTCGATAAAACGCAGCTAATGTTTTTTGACATTTGAGAGTTTATAAATCAATGCGTAAAACGCATCAAACGGTCTGCAAAATGATATATCACCTTCCGTGTTTTTATAAGATGATTTATGATAAAACTCACATTTTCAAAATTTGTTTGATATTCCATGAACGTATTTGTTCATCCTGTTCTATTTATCCATTAAAATAATGAATGTGCATGTACGTTAGCTTAATTGAAAATTTATGCAACTTTCACGAACCGTCTTTCTCTATATAGAAAAAAAACCGATTGCCTGCAGTTTCGATCAATGTGCATCCACAATGCACTATAATGCACTACGTAAAAAAGGCCGACAAATTACAAACGAAAAATCGACTAAATAATGAAACAAAGAGTGTTCGGGCATTTGTTAACTTCGGTACTCCACTGTTTTTGCATCTAAATAAGTGCCGTCCTAATTCACTTGACATAAAGTTTAAGAGCTCTGCAGAAAATCTTACTTTGCTACATACGAAATGCAATTTCGTTTTTGTTTTTTTTATTTTTTACTAACACATTATTATTAATTCATTATTTTTGCTCATTGATCCTCACTTTCGAGTTTCAGCTAATTTTCTAACTTAATTGACCGATTAAAACCTGTTATAATCTCTTAATAGCTTTTACGAATATCTACGTGTACATTTGATCATTTAGATGTCAGAAATACATGTACAATATATGACTGGGCTAGACTAAATTAGGTCCAGTTTTAAACTCATTAATAAAATGAAACATGTATTCTTCAAATATACTGTACTTGTAGTTAATGAATTTTAAAATGTAGACACAAATACAAGTATACCGTAAATAAAAGGTCTGATAAATCTCTGTACCTCCTTATCAACAGCATCATCATTAGCCTTAACTTCATTTCATGTACGGTATACCAGTATTGTAACACAATAGCCCAACAAAAATCTTTCAATGCAAACTTGGACAATCGTCCGTGCACGCTTTACTATCAATATATTAATTAAATCATTTATGGCTCGATTATCGGTGTTAGCGCTATGTGCAGATTGGGATATTCGAAAATGTAATTTCCATGAATAATTTATTAAAAAACTGAAAGCAACAAATTATTCATCGAGGATTCGAATGTGGGATTACTTCGTGTCTGAGTGCTGAATGTTTATCGCTGTATGCATATACATGTAGGTTAAAACATCAACGTGTTTATCCGATTGCGATGTTATGGCAAAGTACACAAATTCCTGTTTAAAATTTGAAAATTTTGGTGCGATATCAAGTTTTGAATTATATCGTATAAAACCTGCGTTTACTGCATGGGGAAATCTGTGACCGTTGCTGGAATTCTCCTTGGAGATCAAAGCCTATATATATAATTCCTCGAGAATCTTGAGAGCTGAAATCCGCTGCCCACTATGGATTCAAACATGATCTTCTTATCAAGATCTGTTATTTTCAAGTAAAACGATATGAATAAAAACGGTGCAGTGTAGTGCGTGGATCACGAAGAATGCTTGAAAAAATGTCATGTTTTCATTCATTTCCCACTCTAGGTCAATACACGTTACAATTCTTCAAAGCTTGACTTTATGAACCAAAGTTTGTTTTTCTCGGTGAAAACTGATTTCAAATTTACGAGCAACTATTAGAAATTAAATACAACAACATACAGTAGCTGAACTGATACTGAGAAATTGTTTTGAAAATTAGCTAGTGTTCCTGCTACTGAACCTATCGAAAACTACCACTTTTATGTCTCTTATTTGTCAATATGTCTTGTAATATTGAATTGAATTGAATAAATGACGAAGTTTAAATAAAGCCTGTTCATGCAGAATTGGCGAAAATGGATAAGCTTACGGCTATAGATGGTTCTAGTTTGTTATACAGTCAATATACAAAAGTTAGAAAATGAAAAATACAAAATAAGTTCTTGTAAATTGTTGACATGCTATAATCGGAATGCAAATACAGCATAAACTGCTTTCAATTTTATACATGCACTGTGAATACATGCACGGATTCGAGCCTATATCAAGTGATTTATTTGCCTTGCACCAGCTAGATGGCATGCTGTATATTTACAGTATTTTATGATTCTGGTGGCAATGAAAACAAATCAATATGAGGTGACTGCCGAGCAAATGGATTTATACTGTGTATACTTCATACAAGAATTACTTTTATCAATAAAATTCTCAAGGCTCTTCGACTTTGAATGGACAATAGATTTTCGCCTTTTTCGAAGGATGAAATTTGGAAGGAAACTAATGAAAAAAAGTATATAGTGTTTTGTGACTGATTAGCCTTTTTTCTGTTCCATGATTTTATTACGGCGCCTGCATCATAAAATATCATGGCAGAAAAAACGATACAACCATTGCAGAGCAATTCGTCAAAAGCTCGAGGGAATATTTCTGAATTTATGGCGAAAATAAACCTTATTTTTACGGTATATCTGCCAGGAATATAGCCCGGATATTCCCGGCTGAATACTTCTTTCTAGACGTCATAACTTCCGAACTGTTAAGGATGAAACGAAAGCAAATTGCCACAAAGTGTATTTTTTATAGTCAACAAAAGTAATCAATCGTGCTTTCTTCTATTGATAATCATCGCAAAGGCCAACATTTGAGAAAAATCATATTCAGGTTTTCTATATCTTTTATAGATTCATGTAAGTAAAATACACGTATTTAAAATAAAATTGTTCTAGCAAAATCAGGTTTTTTTTAAAAAAAAATATGTATGCATGTTATTTCGTTTGTATCGATTAAAGTTTAATAAATAATAAACCAGAGCTGAATTATTAATTATCAGAGTTTTAAATAGTCATGTGGTGCTATGTGTAGGCCTTCTATTTGTTTAGTAAACACAATTCAGTGTGGGTTGGAAGTAATATACTGTATACATGAACATTGAATAAAAGTTAACGCAGCAATACTATTTTTAAACTTGTACGTTGATTAAGTGCTACAGCAGAATAACCTGCTAATCGGCTCGTAATCCCATGCAACTGAGAAATCCTCATTTATTGTAATATTTGCTTAAGATTTCGCACTTGGCAATGGTGCGAAGTGTACGCCGTAAATTAATCCAATGCATAATATAAACATTTCACTAGCGTGTTTTTACTTATGCATTTGCATATCTTTATGCTTCACTCAAAAGCACTTTAGTCGTTGAATTATGGATTTATGAAAAGTACTAAGAAACGGATTTATTTCTGAATGGAAAAAGGATTTGGAAATATTGATACAGAGAATCCTTTAAAATGCAATCTTCCTGCATAATAAGTATCGGATGAGAAGCCTGTGTGTGCTGCAAAGGCTCATCTGTTGATGCAGGAATGGATTTTTCCATCCTCTTTATTTATAGGAAAATTCAATCATCTTTTTGAATCAACATATAAAATTAATATAAAGTGCCATGGCGCAATGGCAAAAATTGAATTTAGTCGACCTGAAGAGATTTAAGATATTTTGTATATACTGTACAGTGAAAAAATTTCCAAAGGTCACGGAACTGGAAAACTTTTTGACTTACCTAGCTAGTATACATGCCTACATGTACTAGTACATCTACTGTACGCGCTTTTAAACTTGTTTTCGTACGAGTCGATTTTGAAATTGCAATTCCCTAATCTACGAGCGTATGTCCATTGGCCATATCCGGTAAACACACTTAAATGATTAGTATGAATTTCTTACAGCAATTTTTAATTAAATATTCTCAAACGTTTTAAATATTTCAAACATTTTCCATTCGGTAAATGTTTACCAGGATATTTATTTATTCATGATTAAAGGCCTTCGGGCATTTCGACTTTACTGATTTTATATACATATATGACGTATCATCCCCTCGTATGCGAAGAAAACGTATGTAAATCGATGCAATCAAAATATTTAGGCAAAACAAAATTAAAGAAACAGATCGACCTTCGACACAGTATACTGTGATCCTCCAGCATATTTACAATATTAATATTTAAATTGTTAAAATTGCGCAATATACAGTACATGTATTTTAGTTACTGTATATACATGTATATATTAAAAAGGATTATTAACGAACATGTAGTGTATAACTGCAGATCATTTTCCAAACTTCTTTCTTACAAAAAAAATATTCTTTCATGACGCATTTTGATAATCATCGAACTGAATGTTATAAAAATGCGAATTGTTTATCCCATTCATGTACGGGCTTATGATTATTGATCCAATTTCAAATCAAATTGATATACACTGTATAGTATGTTGTTCTGACCATATGGAAAATGAACCAAATATTCCCATATTCGGCCATATTCGGCAGTTATCGGCCGGATTGAGGAATACGAAGAATACGAAAGAATACGAAGACTTTCTTTCATATTTTTGAATCTCATTTGATCAAAATGTGATACGAACGTTTCTATGGCCAGAAACACAACAAAACTTTTAAATTAAGAAGGATAATTTTTTTACCACTAGCGCCAACCAGCGGGCAAACCAT
>JAQGBX010005946.1:0-13061 GCA_034698745.1 Megaphyllum sjaelandicum
ATATGTTGACCACCTCCCTATGTTGACCATTTTATTTCCGCCCTTGGGTGGTCAACTTACGGAGGTTCTACTGTATACTGTTTAAGCGAACACATTTTGAGGTACTTATGGGTTATCGCAGACCAGATCCCGACTGAGCGCCATGCCACCATGCGGTGACAATCTACGTTCCAGGCATAGAATGTATGCATTCCAATTTCGTTATAGTCTTATAGTTCTCATAGTCGCCGACATGGTGGCATTGCGCTCTGTCGGGAGCTGGTCTGGGATCTGGTCTGGGATAACACGTCAGAGCCATATATCGGTTATTTATTTCCGATGATTTATAATCGGTTATACGGACATAAACGGTTAATTGGACAATTTGTTAATGATTAATCGGAAATAATCAATTAATCGTACATTTTGTTAATGATTGATTGGATATAATAGATTAATCGGACATATCGGTTAATCCGATTAACCTGCCACATACACACATACATCTCATACCCACATACATGTATATAGATACAAATAAATGTCGTATGCCAAAGGTTGATAGGCTAATACGTTTAGGATTATCCTCTTGATACATGTACTCAGGGATATCTTCAGAGTTTTTAATTATCCTTTCGAAAACTTAACAAACTAGTTTTTTTGTTTACGCTCATCACTGTTTGTTCACTGTTCATCACACATTGTTATTTAATGAAAAGTCTTTGCTATATATTAGCAGAATTACAATATTTTTGTATTTGGTCAGAAGGTTTATAATAATTTTGTAAAGACACCGCGCACTTGCAACGCACCTTACGTTCATATGTTGTACATGGTCTGTGCATGTGAGCAGTTTCTCAAATCGAAACAAAAGGAAGTTATACGTTATTTAAATGAAGTGCAGTACGTGTGCATGTTTTTATATGCAGTAAAACCTGCTAAGAATGACCACCAAAAAAAATGCAGTGTTGGTCACGGTACACAGGTTGTCACTATAGAAAGAATACCCGAATTAAATTAAAATAATGAACATGCAGACATGCATTCAGACTGTAATACATGTAATAAAAAAATAAACCAAAAAAGTACAGAATCGTCATGTACATTTGTAGCCTATTACATACAGTATACAAGTATTTATTGCTTTATTAAACATCTGGTTTTTTTTACAGAAAAACATATCAAGATTTCTTTGTTTTAAGTGCTTTTTGCTTCTTAAGATTATGTTTCAGTGATTTTTTTCAATCTGAATAACATGTTCCATAATTTCTGTGCAATTTGACACGGCATAGATTTTTAACCCGTTACCCAGGGCTAAAGCATCCAGTTCTGGAATCATCTCAGTTTCTATTTCTCCTTCACAATTATCACTTTCCCCATCAGAAATTCCAAAAGTATCATCTTCCTTTTTAATTCCATCAATAATTCCTTTTTGCAACTCTTCAGGAGTATCAATCCTGTGAAGTGGAATGTCACTATCTAAATGTAAGATCGACTTATCTGTTATCTGGTCACTTTTTAAGGTACATTGACATTGTAAAAATTGCACAAAAAAAAGAAACACACACTGGTCACTGTACACAATAGGCAGGTGGTCACCATACAGAGAATTGTTTTGCAGGAAATTACACTCGAAGAACCAATACACCAAAACGTGGTCACTATTCAAAGGTGGTCACTTTTCCAGGTTGTATTGTAATTGCAAAGAATATCTATGTAAAATAAGTTTGACCTTTAGCAATTACTAGCTACTACGTAATATCCGTAATTGATCAGACTTTCTCGGTGGGATTTATGACATAATGTGTGGTAATTCGTTTCAGCCAAAATGTTCATCTGAAGTTTATGAACAGAAGCATCTGTTGAGAAAGATTATCTGGTTGAGGAAATCGTCAATCTTGTATCATTTTCATTAAATCTGTAAATCACTTCAGCATATATGCTGAAGTTCATCTTATAGAACAAATCCGTAAATGTGAAAAATGCACGTTTTTTAATTCAGTGAACAAACCTTTTAGAATTTATGAAAGGAAAATGGAAGAGTTTTGTACAATCTACGAACAAAAATTATACTCCTTTGAGAAGTAAGATATTTAATGTCCGAATTATTATTTTCGAAGTTAACATTCCTTGACTTTCTTGAACTTCAGTTTTTTAAGATCTTTCTATTTCGGTTTAGGCTACTTTACATGTCTTCGTGTAGGCCTACTTCTGGATTTTTTGTTCACTTCTTGATTTTTTTTCGGGATAAAAGTAAAAGAATAATATTGTTTTTATTTATTCAATTTACATTTTTTATACAAGCAATCGCCTTCTTCATAAATACCAAAGATTCATTAAAGCACCAAACTTCCGAGAAATCATTTTCTATGTTCTTCTTACGCCTCGTACAGACTACGACAAACAGCAAACAAAAAACCACAAACGACAAACGGTTTGTCAATTGATTTGTGAAAAAAAATTACAATTAGACAATTTCGGACAAACGAACAAACCAAAAAATTATGTCGGTAATGTGTCGGTAATATCGCAGCAACAGAAATAGTTTGTTTCACTTTAAAATTAATTCACGTGATTTGCTGCTCGTGGAGATATCAGCATAAAATTTTCTTCAACAGAAGAAAACCGCACGTGGAATAATGTTCCACGAGTATATGATTCAACAGATGATTGCCTGAAAATCGTCTGCTTAGCAGATGCGTTTGTTGAAAATGGCTTAACCCTTTCAGCCCTGGCGGTACTTTAAAGTACCAGCTATTCATAAATTCATTACCCCTCAGAAAATGACTATCGGTTTCACTGCTATGCTTCATTGTATAGCGGAATAGTCCCTCTTTACAATGCAGTCTTTCAGTGCATCCTTCAATGTACTACTGTAGCATTTTTCTAAAAAATATAGCATTTTGAAAACACGAAGCCACATTTTCAAGAAATGTGCGGTAAAAGGCTTAAAAACAAAGCTGTTTATAATGAATTTCTAATACTTACCTGGTCTATTGTTTTAGAATGCTGAAATTTCAAAGTGTAATTTTTAAATTTTTTAATTTTCAATAAAAATATTTGAAAAAATTCGGAGAAAAATTTCATGTTATATTGTTTCATTTCCCAAAGTTTCAAACAGTTTGGATAAGGGGATCATGGTCTGGTAGTGAAAGGGTGTGTGTACACTCAGTTTGGTGAAACTAATTTGGACAAACAGATTTTGTGCAAGCCTTTTGTCGGGGCTTTACACTTGCATTGCTGTTTAGGAAGCCAACATTCAGCTTAAGTTTCCTTGGTGTGTTCCCACCTTGTGTCTTTTCCAAATAACAAAGTTTCCGTTTTTGATCCCAATGGGTGAGGATATGAGCGGTTTTCTACAAAAATATAGTGTCCATTTAACGTCTTTTTAGGTTGTGCTACTGAATAGTTGCACATTAGACTTCCTTTACAGTTCGCTAAAGACTTTGGTCCAAAAACGTACGCTCTCACAAAGAAATCCAAAAACAGCAAGAAATAAGTAAAATAGACAACTCCAGCAATGACGACTGTCTGAATAGGCACTGGGCAAGGATGACCGTCCGCTTCGGCGCGGTAGGCGTAGACAGTTAGGAACACCCCAGCCACCATCTGGACTAACTGCAGCAAGGTGATGGCCATGCTGACCAACTTCGGAATGGGAAATCCGAGCGCTTTCAATGCGTAGTAAGAGTACATGACGGAGTGCTCCACCAGGTTGATCAGGCAGAAATAGCCGTAGACTGGCGTCGCATAGGCCCCAGTCGACCATACCATGAAGGTGACGGTCAGGTGATGGTACCAGTGCAGGAACATCAACGGCTTCTTCCGCAGTACGATGAAAACAGTGTCACCCAGTTGAACGATTTTGGAAAGAATGCTTAAATAAATCCAGACGCCAACGGCTTGGCGCTGCTCAATTGGGCCGACGGTGCAGATGGAAGTCATGAATCCGTACGTTTCTATGGCGTACGTGGCAGTGGTGAGGAGGCGCCACGAGGCCATCACGCTAAAGGACGCCAGGGCGACGTTCCAGAAGAACAAGGCGCCACGGAGCTGGAACGGAGGACGAGACGCCATGTACTTCCGTCCGATGAAGATGATGCCGAGGTAGAGACATAAGATTGGGATGCACAGTTTCCAGTGGGCGCTGTGCCATGCGAAGATCCTACAGATGTCAAAGTTCGCCTCGATGTCCAGCAGAGGTCGGGTATACTTCGGAACCGTAGAGTTGGAAGGCGCGCACATCAGCGCACCCAACGACATTTTCTCGCGCGTGTGTAATATTTTTCGAAGATTAATACTTGATTGTTGTGTTTTATGCGATGCTGTAACTCAGCGCTTGAATAATATCTTTGCAGTACTCAAACTTTACTGTCTATAAACGATTGTGGAAGTGCCACATCAGCCGAGTTACATACACTTAATCAATGGAGTTGCGTTGCTGATAATGCAGACAGCATTGGAATGCATGGATTGAAAGTCTTCTTTGCAACTGGTGATGTGTTTTGGAAACAATGTCAGTACTTGGCAGGAAAACATGTACAGATGAACAGTCTGTAAGATTTAAAACTTTTATATATGCAGTATGCTTATATACGAAGTAAATCTTTTCTGAGGCTCTTACGTATCCTGGTGTGCCTTGCATTGGTTTATTTGATCCGAAGATGATTTATTGCCAACTAACTCCTAGTTTGTGGACAACTATCCGGACATTCCGGTTGACGCGCATCAGTAAAAATCGAACTATCATTTTACTACGAAAATGAGCTGCAGGCTGATTGGTTTGTGAATATTTCCTGTTAGAATAAGCACTGTCTTGTTTTATACGTTTGCTTCAGTAAACGCTATTTTCTAAAGTAGCTTACTAATATTCTTGTTGGCCTTGTACGTCACCCTGTGTAAAGTCTGACTTTGCAAAGGTAAAGGTTGAAAATCGGTGTGAAAATATCACACCCATGTATAAACTTATAGCAACATCGGTTTGCCATTCACAGTAAATGTACGTACATGTAGCTAAGCTGCGGGCAAGGAGAATTTCCTTTAAAAAAGTTGGATCTTTAGTAAATTATAGCGGTGCTTTCAGGGAGATGAGGAGATTAGTTACCTTGAGAAACTAATAAAGACCGTCACACATGAATCCATTTGTTGCCATATTTCTGGAAATTAAAGGCATATGCTCAAAAAGTCATGTTTTATTTGTCGCAAATTATGAGAAATCAATTAAGCGTTGTACTTTTTCAATTTTAAAAACATAAATGAAATCTAACTACTTTCAGTTTCGAATTTTCATTTTTTTAAAAACCATGTTTAGTAAAATGCTCAAAAATACACGTGTGTGACGGCCATTTAACTTTTTGATAATGTTAACGAAAGTTTGTTGGTTTTTACCCTGTTTCATTTGGTTCGATTATTTCAAAAACACTATTTATACATGTATAAGCAGTTCCTTTATAATGTCTACCCGGATAATCGATGATCTGTTTCGGTATTTTGAGATTTATTTTGTTTATAAACTTGCAATTTTCATCGACATGATAATTAGCATATGGTCAATGGACTTTCTGCAGGGTTACGTATGAGGCTGCATCTATAGGCTCGATTAGCGGATTAGAGCATGCTATAGTGGCAATATTTATTTATTTTAAATTTCAAGAAGGGTGCTTATCTGTAATGCATGTGGAAAAATATATAATGTTGTTTCCACTGCGAATAGCATCTTGGATATCTGTGGACGAACTGATGCATCTTCAAAATCCACGTTAAACTGCACGTGGAGGCACCATTTTGAAAGAATATACATCTTGACTTTAAAACTGCAATTTAAACATTTTTAAATTATACTGTGCACCATAAAAAATGTATGCAAAATATAAACTTTTGAGGTTCTTTTTTGCTACACCATCTTGAGTCTCCAGGAGAACCTTTTTAGGTGCTTTGAAGATCCCCAAAAAACGTGTTTTCAAGAACCTTCTAAAAGGTTGCAAATACACAAATAATTAAGGTTCAATACACCGAACTTTTTTAAAGGTTCCAAATACACAAATACTGTTCAATACACTAACCACATTTAATGGTTCTTTTTAAATTGAAAATTTCAAGGATAATTTTTACCCTTTTAAGGATAATTTTTTAAAGTCAATTCTTTTCGGAATTATTCAGTTCACGAAATCCTGATAAGTATCGTCATCCATTCCGAAGTATAGCTACGTGATTGCTGTGATTTTATTGTGAAAACGAAGTGTTATTCTAAATAGCTGCTATACAACCCAACAATTTGAACTATAGCGTTCATATTTTGAAACAAACATACGAATATGAGAAAAGTCTCGGTAATTAATTAAAACATGACAATGCACGTGTTTGTCCTGAAAATCTTGCGCTAATTAAATGTACAACTACTATGGCATAGAGTAAAAATTGTTTTAGTGTACCCACTACATATTGGGCACACTTATTTTATCTGATCTAACCTAACCTAAAACATTCAAATTACTGTACACAAAGCAGTTGTACATATAAACAGAACTACACATTTTCAGGACGATAGTAGCTATTTAATCGAATAGCATTTCGTTTTCACAACGAAAACATTGCAATTTAGTGAACTGAAATAATCCAACCTTATCATTAATTTTATTTTCGAAGTACAGCTTTCTTAAGTTAGCAGTTACGTATAAAAGGAACTGCGCGCAACGACACTGCATGAGTTTCTGGTTTTGGAATTCAGCTTTTACGTTATGACATTCCTGAAGAGGTTCCTCCAAGAACGTATAGAACTTTGTAACCTTCCTTGAAGGCCAGTAATGGGGATGTGGTCGCCATTTTTAGTTGAGGTGCTTCGAAGCCCCTTTATAAAAAAAAGGGGCGCACACCTCGAATGAACATCAATTTTTTTAGAGTTTAGCTGCATCATGCATCAGTTTTCCGGTTGCGAATATTTCTGAAAACTTGGTAGCTATAACAAAAATAAACTCACGTACAACTACAGTACAGTAAACTTTAATCAGAATAATTGAAATAATATAGACATTGGAATAAGTTGTCTTCAGATTTTATTATCGAAAGTTTTGATATTTCAACATTGCGCTTAAATTGTGAATTCTGTGCAGAGCATTGGAATAGCAATTAATACATATGCTGTATATATTATTTTTTCACAATTCCTTATATGTAATCTCCCATTCTCCCTCCTGTACAATAGAAACTTTAATAACTGTTTAATGTAGTCAACTTAAAGTATAAAGCATACTTGCAATGTTAATATGAATACCAGACATTAAGAAATGAAAAGTAGATATAAACAAGCATCCATTGCATCTCTTAAATGACAATTCTATGTGCTGCATGGCAACAACTTACATGGACATGTTTACATTTTGGAATATTTTGACTATCGGAGCCTATCGGATATTCACATAAACTTGACGTCCAAATTATCACACGCATCAAAATGAAAAACACTTGCTTAAAATGAATTGTTGAAGTGATAATGAAGTATTCTATTAAAAACAGAAGCTTTCTTTTAAGTTCCAAACATCGCTGAACTTGGCTGACATATTAGGTCAATTTCTTGCTCTGGCCGTTACTATTTTCAACGGGTTTTTGTCCTTTGATGTAGGCTTCAATAAAAAAATTCAAGAAGAGCGCAAAGTAAGACAGATAGATGGATGTGGCAATGGCGATAGCTTGTTGAGGTACGGCGCAGGAAGGATACCAAGATTTGGCCCAATAAGCGTAGATGGTGATGAACACTCCAACCACCATCTGAATCAGTTGCAGCGCAGTGATGGCCATGCTAATTCGTTTTGGAATGCTGATTCTGAGCACTTTCAATGCATAGTACGAGTACATGACAGCGTGGACGAGCACGTTGGCAGTGCTGAAGTAGATGTGGATGGGTGACGCATAGGCTCCTGTGGACCACACCATAAAGGCGACGGTAACGTGGTGATACCAATGCAGAAAACTCAGCTTCGTCTTGCGCAGAATGATGAAAGCCGTGTCGCCGAATTCTACGATTTTGGAAAGCAAGAAGAGGTACATCCAGAAACCCACGCTTTGGCGCCACTCGAAAGGATCGTTGCTGCAGATGGAGGACAAGAAACCATACGTCTGCACGACATATATCACGGCGGTGAGTAGCCGCCACGTGGCCACGATGCTGAAAACGGCCAGAGCAAAGTTCCAAAAGAACAGGGCATGGCGCAACTGGAACGGAGGGCGGGACTTCATGTACTTCTGCCCTCCGAAAATGGCCACCAGATAGACGCCAATGAAGCCGTAGCACACTTCCCAGTAGTCGCTGTGCCATGTGTAGACCCCGCAAAGATCGAAGTTCTTTTCGATTTCCAATAGTGGCCGGGTGTATGGTGGAAGCGTCGAGTTAACGGGCGCACACATCAGCGATGCCACAGACATTTTTGAGCAACTGTGGTTCCGAGAACCTGCTTTCCTCAGCGACTGTGGAAGAATGATTTCAAGGATTTATCGTTGCTTTTTGTATATCAAACCTGTTTGTTGACAATGATCTTTCGAAAAAGAAAGTCATTGCAAATATCGGTATAGACATTGCCTACATGTTCATTTGGTACCATGGAAAAGGACTGCACCCGCGTCATACGCCGGATATCGAGAACTTTGACAGATGGTCATTGAAGCGAATCGAATTGCTTTGTAAATTTGCTGAATTTTTAGCGAGTTTTTCCCGAAAAACGTGTTGCAATCCGGTGTCAGATTGGTTGCGAAACTCGTTGCAGAAGGCGGCTAAGTAGGGGTCTGTCTTTGACGGTAAAAATTGATCGGAAGAAATGTTTTAATTTTTCTGAAAATGTCAAATTGATTTGCAAAAATAAATTAATACAAAAATCTTATGATTATTTTTTTAATGCAACATGCCGTATTTTTCCAAAATGCTGTTATCAAGTATGACGATTAAAAATAACTTTAAATTTATGTCATGTACATGAGTGGCTGTTTTAAACTTTAAAACCCCATGTAAATTTTTTGCGGGAAACCATTTGCATTAAGAAAAACAGGTGATCGATAAGGGTACAGGTTTCGTATTTTTATTTGCATTTAAAAGTTGAAATTAGTCCACCTAGTTGGGACTCAAGATATAGAACTGGTGTACCGAACGATTTCCACTTGATTGTACGCTTTCCTTGGTGTATTAGTGGTAGAATAGATGTTATGCTATCATATCATTTATTTTCTAGTATGCTTTTTTCAACAGTAAAACTTGTTCACCTTAAGTTTTCCCAATTTTGGCATAACTGGGTCCATAAGTGTATGACGTAAACGTTTTAGCAGGTTTTCCCAACTTTTTCCAATCAACAGAAGGTTACTCGTTTTGTATTCACTCTATAACCTCTTGACGTCAGTATACTTCAAGACACTCGGAAAATTGACTATGTGACTTTGCATTTCTTTCGCAGAACTGGAATTCAAAAAAATGAAGAACTTAAGACTAGCAGTGATTTGAGCAGTTAATTAATGTTACCTTTTTATTATGCTCGAAACCCTTGTTAGTCATTCAATACTTAGGCCTGTAACCAAAAGTCGCGTCCTTCAAATAAGCCCATTTATGTGAAGCACTACAATCAGAATTCCAGGATGCTGAAAAATATCAAATGTTATCGCTTCTGTTTTATAATTAAGTTCCACGCACCAATGCTTAAAATCCATTAAGGGAATTTAATGTATAAATCCCATCATTATTTCATAAAATGTGGTAGGCTGTTCTTAAGGTCGACTTTTCATTCACCTGTAAACACTGTCGCACTCATTTTAAATATAGTTAAGATCAATCGACAACCAACATAAAATTACTGACCTATAACGAAATAAAATCTATATCTGAAAAAAGGTTATTGAGTATTACGTGTAGTAGTAGAAGAAGGTAATGCAGCAAGGGGAACTTTTGGCATATGCCAGACATGGCTGAATTCTATAGCATTTCGGCTAAACACTTCCCGTTCTGCTAAACATCTCGCTTTTGTCTACGTGATTGGTTTGAATTTAAGATGCAGTGGTTTTACAGTGTAGAAGATAGCTAGTTTTTATGTGTAATTTGGCATATTTATAACCTTCAAAGCCGATAACCGGAAGGGTTAAAAAAGATGGTTTGTTACACGTACATGGGCGACAAATTGGTCCCTGTTGATCAGGCCACGACGGCGACGGTCATGGATATTGGATTGAACCAGTACAGGAACCAGAATGGCAGGAACATCAACTTTGTCTTGCACAGCACGATGAAGACTGTTGAAAAATTGGGAGATTTTGTTCATGCTCAGCCCCAATACGAGACGCTTCGTATTGGCTGCTGGGTTTACGTACCTCGATATCCTGCAAGTGGTTGCTGACCGTGTTCTGACGATCCATTTGGTGCACTTCACAATGACGCAGTGGAAAGCATGCACGTTGGTGATCTTCTGGTTGATAATAAACACACGGGGTAAACAAATAATGACTCCAAAGCAAAAGATTCTGCACTACGGCTAATAGTTCACTTTAAAAAGAAATGTAAAAAGAGTTGTTATATAATATACTCTTTGCGAGGGTGGACAGAAAATGATATTTACCACTGTTATGATCAAAAAATAGAGATTTGTAAATTTGTGATCAAAAAAGTAAAGGCCTTCTGGGAATATTTTATAAATAAACTTAATAAACTTAAATTTGAACTATTTCCATGAGTTTCAATTTTAAACTTATAAAATACATGTACGTACGTGTAAATGTACATGTACATCTTTTTTGGGAATACATACTGTTTACGTTAATAAAACTAGTTAAACAATAAAGATGCAGTTTTCATATTTGTTGGTATTCTATTCTAAAGAGCTAGTTTTCCTCTTGGGTGAGAATCAGTTTAGGTATAAAGCTTGTACCAAATAAATAACTGTTTCCTCTCAATTGTCCCGTTTCCAGGGTGCTTGAGCAGAGGAAAAACTGATAAACCCATATTTCTTCATTGTGTCTTTTTAAAGTTGAAGTTATCCACTAACTGTTATGCACTCAATTTATTTCAATTCTGGGAATATTTTTTCTGTAAAGTATGAGAAACATCTTTATTTTAGATTACAATTACAAAAATGTAATTGAAGAAGGGATCAGAAATAAACCGCTTATGCATAAGTCCCGGACATTCCAGAGAGTTGAAGATATTGTTTTTAACTTTTAATAAGCCATGTTTATTTTTTCACAAACACGAGAAATGTGTGTACAAGCATGTATTTTTTAAATACTTATAACAATTATAAATACAGTTTATCGTTATGAAAATCGTATTTCAATTTTTTTCCTTTACGTGCAAGTCTTCATAATGTACTTTCAGTCCCTTCAATAACATTTTGCATATATAAAGTCAAAATGTTTTCCACAAATTATAAAAATGTAAAGGCAAAATTAAATCAATACGTTTTCACGGACAGGAAACAAGAAATTAAGTTTCCTTGTACCTGTCCGGTTGCTTAAAACATTTAGTTTATATGTGTCTTTACATATTTGTCTTTTTATTTATTATTAAAGTTGGCTTTGCGTTGACATTCACGGGAAATCTTAATTCACATCAACTTTCTATTAGACCTTTCCTTATTTTTACATTTGAAAAGGATGTGAATTAGCTTGTGCTGCCAAAAAAAGTATTGACTTGGCGTTTATCAATGTACATTATATTCCAAACACAATATCCTGTATAGCTATATTTATACAAGTTAACCAATGCTATTTTATCTTTATTTACAGCTTTTGATTTTGTCAGAGTAGCACTATGAACTTAAAAAGCTTTTCCTCTACAATATAAACGTCTACGTTGTTTTTTCTCGAGACCAGAAGCTTATTTCAGCTAACTTTAACTTCAAAATTTCATATACGTATAAACTTATAGGTTTAACTCATTTAATCTTTCTAAATCGCAACTATAGCACATTTTACTAAATACATACAGTATATATGCATGCATACCCTAGAAAAATGGTATGGATAAAAAGTTTCTATACCTGTTAAACAATAAGCCATTTGTAGAGAGCCCTCTAGCCATTTGAAGATCCCAGCGCCATCTCTGGCACATTATTCGCAACATCCTGCACAAATAGTTGACACACAACTTTCACATGGTCAAGGCAAGGCTGGTGCTGTGGTTCACGCTACATAGGACTGCTGGGTTGACAACTAACCCTTCATAGACCAATTGGATGAATAAGCATCCATTGGCTCATTCTGGAGCCCTCCGTTGGAAAGGAGTAAACCTATCTATCTATCTACAATAATATTTTGGAATGGTTTTCTGTATACTTTCGTATTTTGATTGCAAATATAGTGTGCAACTAAGTAAATAATAAATAATATGGTTTCGTTCAATGTTTATTGATTTTTAAATCGGCGAATTGGGATGATTCAGAAGATAATGACCAAAAAATGACTTCGTTTTCTAACGTGTTTTGGAGTGGTCATTTTTCTAAAAAATAATGACCAAAAAATGACGTCATTTTCTGACGCGTTTTGTAGTGGTAATTTTTTGGAGAAATAATGACCGAAAAATGACGTCTTTTTCTGACGTGTTTTAGAGTGGTCATATTTCCGTAAAAAAATGACCAAAAAATGACGTCATTTTTTCCGAATTGACGTCATTTTTAAAAAATGACCAAATAATGACAAAAAATGACGTCATTTTTGGTCAGCTTGCTACGTGGAATACTTCCACTGTTGACCAAGAAACCTTTAACTTAGTCATTTCTTAAAACAAATCATTATTTACGGTTTTTAATTCATTTAACCGCCAAATAAAATCTACACATGAATAAAGACAGTTTGTTAAAATCCAAACAAAAAATTTACATTTTCCCGTTTATGACTAAAATATGTATTTCAGAGATTGTTTCAACAAAGGTACAGTATATAGCATCAGAAACGGACATAGTGAGAGTTGCAGAAATGTTTAACATTTCTACTGATACACTTGTTTAAAGGGGATATGATTTAAATTTAACCGCAGTAAAATATTTTGGTACTTGTTTGTTATACCGACTACCGAGCCAAGAAAGCATAGAAGCTATGCAGGGAAACGCACCGGATTTTTG
>JAQGBX010005947.1:0-13060 GCA_034698745.1 Megaphyllum sjaelandicum
GGCGGGTTAAGCTGTGGTTATGCAGCAGGTTAACCTTAGGTTAAGCTTAACCTGCGCTCGTACAACCGGCCCTTAGACGAACTAACCTATAAAGAAGAAATGTATGTTTGTGTGTGGGCGGAAAGTGTTTCCATGAAGCGCCTTTGCTGAAGTGGTATAGCGGCGCTTTCAGCATGGTGACTCTGGAGTCATGAATCGTTCATTAGGCCTACTTCGTCGCTTCAGCAAGTCGCTATCGGTAAGTACAGCGCGGGCAACTTTGCCCGGATTTTATGGCTAGTAAGTCATAAAAAGCATTCCCGAGCTTTTTAGAACATCAAATAATAAAGCAACATAACCATATACCGGGGTTGTAACTTCTCCGCGAGACACCACATTTCAGCGTCAATGGGAGTATAGAGAGAAACCGAATGGATTTGGACGTGCAAAATGCTTTCAAATTCCAAACGTAATTTCTTAGCGACTATATTGTCGTCAGGTAAACATTTCGTCAACATGTTTTGATAAACAATATGGGTTAATTCGGTTTGTTAAAATTTTCTTCGCGCGGGTTACATAAGTCATTATCTCGTAGCTATTTATTATCGATTAAGTGCTACTGTGCTTAAAGTGTGGTTCGTTGTTAATTACAGAGACAACGGACAAAACTAAAGTAAAATTAATTGCACCCTTTCAAACGTGGTATTCAAAACGCAAATAAATCAATCCGTCGATATAGCGAGCTGGCTGCAATTCGAGTGTAAGTAATTGAACCGTCCCTCGTGGAATTTCACAAGTATTAGCGCGTACGCGCCGTATATCGTGTTCTACGAGGCCTGATTAAAACGGCAAAAAACTTAACGATGGCATCGATCGCTTCCTTTTTCCAGAAATATGTCATAGATAACAATTTGCATAAAATCTTTTTTGCACAAAGAAAATGGTTGTGAAAACCAACTCGGGAGAGAAAGCACTCATCCCGGCTGCAACTTTAAAAGCCTCTTGATGCATTTAAATAATGAACACGTCAGCAACAAAGGTACCCGGATTTTACGATTTCATACAAATTGCAAACGTAAAGTAGTCGCGGGGTTTACCGAAGCATTTTCATCGCATTACGAATACATATGCGCGCCTCGTAAAAAAATGCTAAAGAAATTTATGGGCATTATTGTTACGCACCGCACAGGGGTTACTAAGTTTGCACAAAGAAAAATCGACCAACTGAGGGAACGTGTATTTAAATCGGCACCTCGCATAAATTTAATAAACGAGCCTTTAAACCAGGTAGGCAGGTGCATTACACCTACTATAAGAAAAGCATTGCCTGCAGCAGCCTACTTAACCATTAATAATTAAAAGCATCTCGAGAGAGAGCGTCTCTTGGATGAGAACCTCGTAATACGCGATGTTGGTTTCTCGGAAAAAGTCTGCTCAAAGAGTGCCAAAAGTAAACTGCAGCTACATACTGTAGTTACGACTTAAGCCATCAATCCCGACACTACACTATAGCTATCTAATAGCAGTTATAGCCAATATACGAAAACGTCACATGTACGTGAACTAAAACAAAAGACTCGAAGTTGTCGCTTCAAAAAATGGCGTATACCATTTGCATTTTCAGATAAAGCAAGTTTTAATGCATGATACAATTCAATTCAATGCAGTACCATATAGTCAACAAGTAAATGCCATGCGGTAGGAGGGATTGCCATGGAGTAGCATCGGTCAGTTCAGTCATTCAGCCTAATACACATACAGTACATGTAGCCTGCAATGCACGTGGTAGGCTGAGATGTGTCGTTTTCGCCGGAAATAAAAGTTCATTTTGCTCGACTTAATAAAGTCTTAAAACAGAACTAGGAAGATTTTTGAGTTGTGTCACCTCCGAAACGGGGGTGCAATGAACGCGAACACTTAAGAATAAAGATTATTCAATATTTTTCCCCTCGAATTTTCATTGCGTGTGATTGATGCCAGTTTTTATCATCGTCCATGTTAATCAACACTATACAGTATATAGAGAGCATTAAGAATCGTGCTTGCATGGCCAAGCTGTATCTGATTTGCCTAAATCAGCGAGTTAATTGTGAATCAGCGCTATTAGTAAAATATCTGGGAGGGTTATATAAAAATGAGCTATATATAGGCGGAAGATATTATGTTGATTTCCCACACGTCTAACGCATTCCTTTAGACTCGAAAGAAAAACGGCGTCTATTTTGTGCACTTTGAAATTACGTCCCAGCTCCGCCATTTCCATAACATTTTCTGGCGCAGCTCCTCTTATATACCCGCCTAAACATAATTTAAAAATCTCCAGTACACTCGTGCAAATGAATCATACAATAAGCATAACATTACTTCGTCATGAACGATTTTTTGCGCGTATCAGCCATGCAGCTTCGCTCCGATAATGTAATCACGAACGGAAAGATAAACTCAAGTCCTCGCTTCGCTGTAAGGCAAATAAGCTCAAATATATTTTTTTTCTTCCGAGAATTCTCCTTCTCTCATTCGTTATAATCCTATACGAGCTGTCTACATTCGTGCATATAAGTTGCGTTAAAAAACCACACGTTCGCCATAAAACGCTCGATGGAAAAGGAAAAATCAAAGAATAGATACAGGGTGTCCACGAACGACATAAAACGCGTCAGTAAACGATGGAAAGGCTGTATAGGATTTCAAACATCCTTCCCTATACTACACTATAGCTGGAAGGCCAGGCTATGCTCGGTTTGTACTTATCGATAGGCTCGAATGTTGATTGTTATTGGGTGGGAGCACAGTAAAACTTTTTAAGTAAGAAAGTTACTTACCGGCCACTAGCGCCACCCAGCGGGCAAACAATTGGTAATGCGTTTAGCATTACCAATGAAATAATTGACCTTGAATTTACGTGAACTTGGCAATGCGAATGTGTGCATCTAATCATACGCGTATTGCATCGATCATCACGTACACATAGCCGCGGCCCAGGAACCAGCCGCAGAACCAGACTTTGCTTCCCAGACAAGCTAGGTTAGAAGTAGGCGGCCCTGGAACCAGGCTAATACATACAAATCCACATACAGCTCTACTGTATGTGGTTGGGTTGCTTGTGCACAAAGTTCTAACCCACCTCTTTACTGTGCTCACGTGAACACATGTTTCCCCATAAACAACCCTCATTCGACGGTCAATTTCAATCGGTGAAACACCTTCTGCAGTCAGAAATTCAATTACTGCTCTTTGCTTCAACCGAACGTTCAGGGATGCCACCATTTTTCTATCTATTGTGACGGCGTCAGTAGCGCCACCTGGAAATGCCTAAATTGGTGGAAAGCAGGAAGTTTAAACGTCATTTTCGTGAAATTCCCATTTGTCTATCTCAATTAATCAACGAGATACAACCCAAAGTTCACACTTTATTGAACAACCCTCGTACATGTACATGTAGATATCAGCGAAACTAAAAAGGTACATGTACACTGTATTTAGATTTATCTCCTGGAGAGAAATCAAACTGCGGAAAATTTAGAAGCAGTTATACTGGAATTTTAGTTACAGACTATTTCGAAAGTTTAGAAACACTAAGTTTGTTAAAGTTTTCATAAAGAACTAATGTAGTTTCTCAAAAAAATGTCACCATATTGTACAGTTCCAGAGTTATACAACTTTAACGAAGAAAACAACTGAAGCAATGCGAACGCAATTTCTTCGTGCTGTCCATTTTAAGATAAGTGTACAACATATACATGTACATGCATAGTCACCAATTCACCCGGACTTTTAACGAATACTTAATGTATGATTACATTTCCTCGATATTGAGTGGATGAAACCAGCAATTATCAAGCGACACGAGTTCACCCGCCTCCTAATACTTTGTTTTTCCTTTACTTTTAGAAAACACAACGCCATTGTGCTCCGCAAATTTCTGATAAGTCAACGAGGATATATCCTATATTACAGACCTATATTGGAAAATAGTCGAAATCTATCGTTATGAAAACTGCAGTATATAGGCAATTTTGAGCGGCAAAAACTATAGACGAGAAGTGCAGTCTAAAGTGAAAAATTGAAGAGCGCTATTCCAGCACACGCCTCACTCCCGTAATCAAAAATAATAATTTCTATTAGGAGGGAATCGAAATTAACAATTAGCCTGTCACGTTAATGCGACGACGTATTTTAAGAGGAAATTGCCTTCGCTAAAAGTACGGACAAAATGACGGTGTATTTTTTTTTTATCCGAAAACGTTAATGGAGTTGCATTTGTCAAAATGGAAATCGGCAAGAGGGAGTGGAGCGAACGAGAGAGAGAGAAAGAGACAAGCGTGGAATGAAAAATCTGCCAAGAATCTTAAAATGCCTACACTTTTATTATCGGCGCACATTGCTAGCTTAGCATCGTAGCAATTTGGTATGCAAATTAAATGCACTTTGCTGCTATTTTGTCAATTTTTAATTTTTCCAAGAGTGCATCGTACGGTGCCGAGTCCCGTCTAAACAAAATCTCGAATTGTGCGCGGAGCCAGTGGCAGCCAGCACCATTAATAATGCAAAGGACTTTGGATGTGGAGGAACGCGACAGGAAGACAGCTCGGGGACGACGAAAACCAAAAACATTTAACAACGTTACAATCAATCTGAGGGTCTAAGGAGTACATTTCTGATGGGAAAACATGAGGCTATAGGGTCATCCCGAAAGAAAACGTGCGGGCGCTGAAGCAAATTTGGCACGACTGAAACGAGAACAGCTTTCAGTCGCCATTTTTAATTTCATTCGATGGTTGTTACTACATGTAATTGGGTAGATTTCAAATCGAATGCTTTATTCAGACTATACGCAGTTCTAAAAACTACTGCAGCGCCTGACTTGATACGGTGACGGCTAAGCATGTTAACGCCCAACGATACGACGAGATGTGATCGTATCGTATACTGGCGATGTGTCACTCGCTCGACATAGGAAAAGATACCCGCAGGGTTCCACAAAGCATCGCTACAAAGTTTTCTCTGGGAACGTGTGCAGCAGACGAAAAATGCCGCACCATAACATATCACGTTTTGATAAAGCAGACGCTGGTCGGAAAGTTGGCGCAGCCAAGATGGACACGAGGAACGCGCGGAGTGCCCATACTGGAATTTCTTATACTGCGATGAGTTATCGAAAAATGAAAGAGCTCGAATACGGAGTCATACATCTGGTTCTTGTCATGTTTTATATTTGCATAAATCTGAACTTTGCCTCGATAATGTCACTGCATGCGTGTCTCCATGCACGATGATTGATTTTAGTTCCGAAATCTGCCGACTTAACAACGCCACTTCTAAAAGGCATGCCTCAAGATTATTTCTACGTTATCCGATTCCTGAAGAAATACACGTACATGTACGAAGATCGCTTCTCACCCGGCCAACCAGATGCCCGAAGCAAGAACGAAGACAATGCGTGGCAAATGAGCAAAGTTTTCACCGGAGCCATTGTCGTCGCATCGACCACAACTCCAGGACCATTAAAACCCACGCGCGGCACGTTTTACCGTGACCAGACTTCGGGATGCATCCGATCCCGCCACTCGGGGGACGCAACATCTCCACTTCCGCTTTCAGACGCAAATCCACTCTCGAATTCTTATTGTCCTTCCCGTAAACACCACCATTTAAGCTTTTCCGAAACAGCTGCACGAGCACCTGGTTTCGAGCGTTCCCATTCAAGACGCCATGGCAATCCACGTCATTTCCAATGCCCCCAAAAACGGCGAGTGCCAATTGAAGCCATGGCACCATCCATCAAGCGATTTCGAGAAGATGGAAGAATATACACATGTACATGTATATACCAAATTTTCATAAGCTAAAACCGCTTATACGAGTAGTGCGTTTTCGCCGTTCGGGGACCGTGCCGTGGCCCGGTCGGCTCGATTCAATTTTCCCATTTCATCGGAGCGACTTATCCGGGATGTGTCTCGCGACACTCGGATTTTCTCGAGATTAATTTTAAAAACGACAAGAGCTATTGCTAGCTCGAAAAGGTTGGCATTTTCCGAAACGTGTCAGTCGAGGGGGGATGCGTTCTTATCGATTTCCGTGGGCACGCGGCTAACGTATACGCCTCGGAGCTTTTGTGGCGTTTTAAAAAGGAAGAAGCCAACGAAATTAGGAGTTTCTCTTTTAATTTCCCTGGCCAACAGCACCTATGAATCATGCAAGAAGCGCGAGGGCCTTCGATTCGCCGAGGCGGCCAATTTTCTCGCGGTAATGCGACGACCTACCTACGCGGCATCGCTGATGAACTCTGGAGCCCATCGGGGATGCTGGAGCACTTTCTCCAACGATAATCATAATTCTCGGCCAAATCTAATGACGCGCTACATAATGAAGTTTGTGCGCGGACTCAAAAACACCAAAGTCCGAGAGGAATGCATCGCGTGGGGGGACGGGGGAGGCGGAGGGGGAGCAATTAAGAGAGGAAGACCCGGCCGTGCCGTCCGACATTACCCACCGAAAATAATGGCTAATGAAAATCCGGGGCCAAGTCGTGCGGAAAATGGTGCGATTTCTGATTTTCACACACTGCGAAACGGATTCGCCGCATTCCGCCCAGTCGCGTCGTTGGGATAAAGGGTGAACATTTTTATTCGCCATTCAGACACAAGTTTTACTGTTGAAATTGGAAAGTAAAGGAATCCTGAATGTACTGCATAGAAATCTGCATGAGCTATTCGAGAGCCAGCTATACTTTAGGGGGGAAAAAAGACTACAAGTTAGGGTTGGTGATGGGAGTTTTAGGGTGCATCCTTTAAAGACGACCTGCTATGCTAACATTTTAAGAATTTTCGTCTTAATTCATGCAGGATTAAAACTGCGACAGCTACCATCGTCATTGTGATATGACTCTTTACGTCTATAGCATTTTAAATTCTCTAATTTAATTTATAAAAAAGAAATGAACTTAAAAAAGTAAACAATCGTCTGCTATAAAAGCTGTGCCTAACCTGCATTAAATTATGATTTAATTTAAAATATTTAATATCTAGTGCACTGGCATTCTACGGTGTAATCCTCCGCACTACTTTCTTATTTCTGATTTCCATATTCCCATCGTTAGATTTCCGGGAAATTGGACATTTTATGAATTGAAGGGCATAGCAATATCAAAGTCTTTCTTGTTTTTGCGGCTTATCGGTGCACTTCTAGATAATTCTTAAGATTCTATTACGCGAAATGTCTCCATGGCCCCGAAAGCCTTCTAAGAAAAAATCTCTCGATTCGTTATATGATGTCTCGATTACGGCGTATAGTGGTTCCTGCACCACGAGGGTTTCAGCTTAACATCTGTATTACGGTACACCGTTGTAAATGTGTAACTGCTGAAACGGGAAAAGAAACCTCGAATGTTAATTTATAACATGCATAGGATATACAGGGTACATGTACAGTGTATTAGAGTGGTGCCGGTGGTCGTACGGTGAAGACTATTTAGGTCTCTGTGTCTTACAAGCCTGCTTCCCGATTTCCGAATAAGAATGTTCAAAACATTCTTGAAAACTTGTCAGCGTTCAGCCTGGCTCGGCTAAATTGTCACCTTGTGCACCCTCATTTAAAACGCATGCCGCATTGTTATCCCGCTGGTTGGTGCTAGTGTTCGGTGGGTGGCAGCGACCTAAATAAGCTTCACCCTGCTCGTATCCATAGCCCAAAAGCTTAATGTTGGACATACAGTACATAATGAGATTTCAAGAAATTCGAGCACCGTGTGTTGTCGAGTATTATTTCAATACGCCCCGCGTCAAGTTAACACGAAAGAATGCGAGAGTTCGCATTTTTATATTGCTCAGGAAAAAAATACCAAACGAAAATTAAAACTTGAGAAAGAAAGCGCTTTTGGCAAAGGTTTGGTTCGAAGCTCCTATTCGCCAGTAAACCAGATTATTGGCATTTTAATGTAAAAATGCAGCCAAGCAAGCGAGCAAAATCTGATTCATGCTCGGCAATAAATCCTTTCTCCAATATTTCATTAATGGAGTATAGCCGTAGAAATATTGAGAATTTGGCATTCACCGAGAGTTCACTTCCAGTCGAAAGTTTTGATGAGAATTAGGCTAAAATGAGAGCAGGACTCCAGTGCCAACCCCATTTGGCCACTCTCTTCGAGTATATGATTAATGTGGAGAAAAAGATTAAAATGAAAAGAATTCCACGACAGTGACATCATCGTATACGCGACTGGCAACCACTCGAAAAAGACGTGCCACTAAATGATAGCTCCAAATATGGAAGATAATACTTTTGGCAAGATTCTCTCTTTTTGGCAGAATATAAGATTAATGTCATTATTCCGTGGCGGAAAACGTTGAGAAACCCACAGTTCGAGATGGCTTACCAATCCGTTCTTACAAACTTCTGCCTTTTTTTTGCTACACAATGGTATAAGACGGATTTTGTTGAAACGTGATTGTGCAATGGTGTAAAATTCAAACTCGAGGATTTTTCCCGACATGAAAAATTGCGACGGTAAGCACCCACGTCGCACGTTTTTCACCTTTATGATATAAATGCAACCTACAATTTTCTCCCCACCCCCTCCCCAAATACGGGCAAGTCAACGGGAAATTGAATATAATAATAACTACCGGTACTAGTTTGCACGAAAGCATAGTATATAATGACGCATATTGCAAAGCCACCATTTTGAGTTCTCGCTGTTAGGTCGAGTATACAATTCAGTGTTTCGATGGGGAAAAACATTTTCAGCCTAAATCAAACAAAAAGTACGGCAGATCCTGTTGGATCCTTCTGAAATAGAAGAGGTCAGGAGACTCCATCTCACCGCGAGGCCTTGTATGGAAACGATGGCTGCAACCATGAACTTGAAAACCTGCTTCACGACAGTGCGTAAAAAATTCTGAAGAAGTATGCAAATGAAGCTGGTTTGCTTTGCCAAAGGGTAAACATTTGAATACGACTCCGGGGCGAGTTTCTCAGAAAAGCGTTCAATGTCACCATCCTTCTACGATTCGAGCCCAGGTGCAACTGTGACCATCGAAGCGGACGTTACCCCATTACCACACATTAGCAAATTCAAGATTGCTTCACGCATAGGCCTTGACGCAACACCAGCTGAGCCTTACATGTATAAGCAAAAAATTATCAACTTTTGAATACAAAGTACCACTAAACTAGCCTAATTTCATATTGGAATATTGTATTCATTCATGCTCACAACGACTTGAATGACTCACATATAGCTACCAGACAATTGGCGTAGTAAGACAACTAAGAGCAAAACATAATTGAAAATATTCCACACTATCTTCTCGATGAAATTCGTGATTCGAAGTTACCCTCACTTCTAAAAGGCATTCCTCAAACAATATCCCTAGCGCTTTGATACGATTTAATGGCATTTGCCAATGAAAATGAGGTACAACTCGGGGAATACTATATACATGTAAATAATTCTTCGATCAAATACATGTAGAACAGTTCAAATACACAATTTCATCCACATACAAAGCTCTTGGAGAACTATTTTCCTCTCGCGGTAAAATGTGCTGGGTATCACATTCCCACCGCCAGTGGAGACAAAGTGATACTGCCTCAACTAAAGACAAAAAAAAAATACTATCGGCTTAATCTACTCTTCGGTCTCCAATTTCCTTGCAAAATCGACCCGAGCATGCAGCAAACATTCTGCCAAAATGTTCAAACAAAATCCAGCGCACCATATCATGCAGTTTTGAAGCAACAACTCACGGGGTGCCTGCACTGCCCTGCAGTGAAACAAATGTAGCACGAATTCTCATCCTGTAGTAAAATCATAACGTACATTGTATACCGAACGTGGGATATGATTGTGCACTAAGTTCATAAATGGTCCAATTGTGGCATCCAATTGATTTTTTGTTCATAATCAGCGGATTATCAGCCTATATGTAATTCTAACGTCGCGCTCGCATGGTTACCATCTGTCAATATACAGAAATGTGCATTGGAATAGGATGATCTTTCAAGCCACATACATGCAGCCTTGATTCTGACCGTTGTCATGGAAAAGAGTGCCAAGATCGTTTTTGTTTTCGATATTTTTCATCGATATAACGCAAAAAAAAAAGCTTCTTCTTCTAGTCGTTTTCCTCTAAATCGCTGCGCACGAAAGGCACATTCTTCACCGACTCGAGTCTCTCATCGTCCATCGTCTCATCCGAAAGAGCTTTCCCCGGCTTCATCCAATCCTTTCCAGAAACAACTTCAGACGGTCTCAAAAATAGATGCAAACAGAACAACAGATGGGGCATCTCAGTTTAACGAAGCTCTCGAGAAACGAGGGCATGGTGCCACGTTCATCAGTTTTGTTTGGACGAGCTATGTTTGGTTACAGATTAATCCATCTTCATCCCGAGTGCTTGCAGCGCTGAGTGCGATGCCTTCGCTGTCTCCTTCAGCCCAGCGTCCAATATTCAAATTCCGGCGTGTTTATAGTCTCGCACTGCGCGGGATAATTGCTTTCATTGGAGAGCTTATTCGGGCAGAAAACCATGACCCGGGTAAACGGCGTGGCGAGTAGTCAAGCCTGCGAATCGATAGCACGACAAAATTAACCCGATTCCTATAGAGCATCGTCCATGAATCGCTCTCGGGCATTTGCATCAGAGCAGATTCATTATAGGTGCATGACGCTCATTTCTTGCGCGTCCTCTCTTGGTCAGCGCTGGCCAGTGTACGATGCGGGCATCTGACCAACTTCCGCTCTTGGTCGAACGAAGAAGATCCGAAGGGACTCTGCCCTGACTCGCGGGGTTTCGACCCCCGGGCGTGGAACGGGCTAATTGCGTTCGGTAATTATAAAACGTGGCATGCACGCTGCATGACTGCTCGGAGGCTGCAGTCTCGGTTAATTCTATTTAAAACTGGAAGTGGCCCAACTCCATAATTGGCTATTTTAAGCAGCTCACCGTGTTAAACATAATTACTCAATAATACCGGCACTTTACTTTGGCAAATCCCGTACTAATAGGATTAATCTATCTGCGCTAGACAGTCGCCGGAAAGTGCTGACAAACACGGCTCC
Organism: Megaphyllum sjaelandicum; assembly: GCA_034698745.1. Classification (NCBI taxonomy): domain Eukaryota; kingdom Metazoa; phylum Arthropoda; class Diplopoda; order Julida; family Julidae; genus Megaphyllum; species Megaphyllum sjaelandicum. Next base: position 11,042 of record JAQGBX010005947.1, read on the forward strand.
GCGGGAGAGCCAACCAGCACGCCACGAGCACGAGCCAGCCATGGATCCAAAAAATTGCAGGTCGACGCCGAGATAACAGACCGATCGCGACTCCATCTGCAGGATGGAGTTTTACGATTACACTCTTCCCCGAAAAACAACTGGAATTTAGCTTTGAAAATCATCATCGACAAAGTTGATCGCGAGGACGCGACTCGGCAACTTTGTTGTTGACAATTTCTATGGAAGTGGCTCATTTATGAATCTAACTTAAAATTTAAATAGACATAATGAAAATACACTTATTCTCTTTAACATAATGATGCTTATGCCAGACACTTTGGAAAAACAAAAAGAATCATGCATGATTCCTGCTGAACAGATTTTCGCGTGAAACAGGCGGCACGCATGCGCACTTCGATTTAAAGCATGCTGCTCTCATTTGGTGGCGCGCTAGCTCATCAGAATCTCTGCTCGCTTTTTAAGTTCATTATGGTAAAACTTTTCTGGTGACTGTCGGCCAAACTCAACACAAGTCTAAGTGGATCAACATTTGAAGAAATGCTAATAGTTACAGCCATTTGTGCTAAACTGAATTTGTTCTTCCAAAATTGAATTGGTCGTCTGTTATAGTCACAAACCGAGCGGGACAGCTAATTTTAACAGCAGCTTGCAAAGACGAATTCCGGTTTTGTCTGCACTTTCTGCCCAATGGGATCCAGGCATTAGTTTCACGTGGCCCGTCATGAGTAGACGCTGTATTGGATCTTGGCGTAAAAATCACGCGCTGTTTGTTACCCATCCCTTAAATCTCTATATATTTACTGTATATCCGAGGTTCTGGATATATAGACACGAGTTTGGTTTACCATGGCCGCATACAGCAGTAATAACTTTCAAGCAAATACTCAAATGGTACTTTCCGCGCATTTACGTCCCAACTTTCTAGGTTTTAATATTAAGAAACGTATAACGCGTAGTACCGAGGCTGTAATAACCATGCAGGTAAGTAAAGCACCGGCATTTGGCGGAATAAAAGTAGATTCGCTGAATGCGGAAAATGCTGGTTCTGATGGCCGTTGTTGGGGTCCGGGATAACAGGAAAGCTTTCGTGGAAAGCGTCTTCAGCCTGTTAAATTCTTACTTAAAGCCACTCTCGTCGATGGCGATAGTCTCGCGCGAGATTTCCAGTCTGTTTTAGGGGCTTTTAGCATTTATGTAAAGTGTGCGCAGAAAATAAACACTTCATCCTCGTTTAAGCTCCAGCCCAATACAATGTAGATAATGCACTCAGAACCTCGATTTTTTTTTCTTCTTCCCGCCATCTATTTTCCATAAGCGTCTGCCATTGTCGATTTGTTTTGCACTTACATTTCGGATGGCTTTTTTTGTAGAGGCAGTTTGAACACTGATGGCACCATTCAATACCGATGATCGTGCCGTTATACATCGCCATACGACTTCTTATTGAAATTAAGGCCCGATGATGGAATAGTTCGTCGAAACGCGACGCACTTGCGCCAACTGACAACATCAACAACGAACGTCCGCGACGACAGAAACGAAAAAGCATATTGATGCCAACGGCAGATGCATGGGATCGAGGGCACGGGTTGAGAGGTGAATGCCAAAACATTTATGGCCCTACGTCTATCAACTACATGGATATATAGTCAAGCGCCGGATTTTCAAAAAAGTGCCCATCGTTACGCTTTTTCTACGTGTTAAAAGAATGCGTTGAAAGACACGTAAGAGTTCCGTGCAAAAACGTCTCAATGACCCACGAACAATTTGCGGGAGTTAACTGTACCTTCCGGAAGTCGAGTTGACAGAAATTGGGAAAGGGTTGAATCAGACGACGTTCCGATGGTGAAAAAGAAACTACATGCACTGTGTATTCGCTTCGCAGCTAAAATTTGGCACCATCTGCTCAAAGTTTTCCTCATTTTTATTAAACTATACGGTAGAACCTCCGTAAGTTGACCACCCAAGGGCGGAAATAAAATGGTCAACATAGGGAGGTGGTCAACATATGGAGAA
>JAQGBX010005948.1:0-13060 GCA_034698745.1 Megaphyllum sjaelandicum
AAATTGTATGATGATCCCCCCTGCCACATGGTACTATGTACTGACTGCAGGGTAATGAATAGAATAGAATAGAATATATAGGCCTACTATTACTGCAAGTATATCATTCCAAATTTTCAGTAGTGAATTTATTTGGCGTCTAATCGATTACATTTACAACGAGATTAATTAGAAAGATAAAAAAGAATATAAAATGCTACTTTTTTATAATTACAGAGGTTTTGTAGCACAAACGTAATTAAAATGCCGCTACAATTTAGAACGCATTTCTACGTAATCCTATAAATGCAGCTGAGGGCTCAGAGAAAAAGTATCTTTGATTCAAACGAAATAGCAAGATTCTGCCAGCGCAGTTACCATATACTTTCTCTTTTATGTCATTTTCCTTATTTGAAACTGATATGCTACATTTTTTCGGCAATTTTCCAATAAAATTGAAAACAAATCCCTCAAAAGACTCAAGAGGAAAAAAGCTTTTCCTGGCTAGATGAAAAGAGCTGACGCATGCGCACTGCCTCGCACACATTAATGAATTATGTCTGTTCACATTTGACAATTTCACGTTTTCAATCTAGGGAGGGTTTAAATGCTTTGCGAGTCTTCCATCCAAGACCAGCCCGAGTTCCAAATGATTGAAATTTCCGTGATATCAGGATGTAAGGAAATTGAAAACTGCAACATGTACCACTCTATACCACTTAAACGTCATCTACGCATTCCGTTTAATTAAAATGTGTATCAATATTATACGGTATACTTATAATATGCCTTACTGCGAAAGTGCGAAATGTATTTTATGATGTACACTGTACTTTAAAAAAATGTCATGTACAGGTTTGTGCACTTCGGGCGAACATAATTTCATATTTGCAGCACTAATACAAGTATTTCTACAAAGTTACTGTGTCCATCACAGAACAAGAAACATTGAAAGTGTCAGAGGTTGAAACATGTAGTTCCAAAAATCTTAAATGTGCATACACGTTTCATTCATATTGCAACGATTCACAACTGCCGCGAGTGCTTTTAAGGAATTTTACCTATCCTTCACAAAAATGTATATTAACAATTTATGTCGCAGTCCTTGTAAGTATTCCCAAGTCGCAAACTGCAATACAATTTCTTAGGTGACCACAGGCATTGGCATGCTACGAACATCGCTCAATTGTTATACTGACATATCTCAGTTAGAAGCAATGCATCGAACATCGGCTGGAGCAGGGGAAATTCGCGTATCCCTCTGTACTTTAACATGGCTCGTAGTTTTATCTGACCATAGACGGCCTGCAACCATGTTCTCTTACATCGCGAAGCACTCAAAGGACAGTCGGATGAAATTGTTAAGTCGAGTACGTTTTGGGTTGAGAAAGGTCAGGGGCCATGAGGATACCTCGGAGTTCTCATCTCTCGTTCAATATAATGACCTGCGAGTCAATTGACGGCTTTTCTACATGGCTATTCCAAATGGCTGCCTATTGGCAAGAAGTATAGAGATCGACGCGCACGCAAGTAGAAGATTATATGTCCTAAGGGGGCAATATTACCGAGGTAACATTGAGAAAAGAAATGCAGTGTAGCATGCATTCGCCATTTCTATTTACATAAATATAGAGAGATGAAAAAAATGCGATCTCACATCTCAAAATTGTGTTCAAGTGGGATATTCCAGAGCATTTCTTATGGATTACCATCGGAATCTCTCGCACGCTGAAATAGAAATTCTATATGGATTTAAGCTCCGGGAATAAATATCCATGGGCGTACGACTTGCTCACCTATGTGCCATGCGCAGTTAAACGAGCTCTACTCGCCATATATACTTATACTGCGGACTGACATGTATATGCTGAATTGCTCAACTTAAGAATTTTTGAAATTAGAATCTAAACACGCGAAAAAAATATTTCAAAATGTAACAATTTATTAACCCCATTTCTACCCGAGACGAAAGGGGAAAGCTGCGTAACCTAAGTTTATACGGTTAATGTGTTAGCGATGGCAACTTTTCTGAAATACCGATACAAGCATAAACAAAATAAAACTGGCATCTGTTAAAAAATGTACCCACGCTGACTATATCTACATGTATTATTCAAGTGTTAAATTATCCACACATGTAGCTCTTGCTGAATTTGTCAAAAACGCCAACCCCGGTATGGTATATCCCACATTTAAACACTTTCTTGTGCAAATATGACATGCCACTTACGAGTACTGCATACGTAATTTATGTCTTTTACATGTAACTTAAAATATGTTCGATACATGCATAAAAGGGGTACTTGATTTAAGAATCGTACTTGGACAGACGTGAAGTCAGTTGTTTAAAATGCCAAAATACTAATATTAAAGCTTCTGGCTGGAGTACTGTACTTGTATATATAGTATAATTTACCGTATATATGTTTAAACATACTTTAGTTGTAAGGATAATTTCTCGTGATAATTTAAACATTCTTCAGTTGAGGTCTGAGCCTTTAAATCGATATGCACTATAAAAATAACTGATGATTTAATTATCACCAATTTTCTTCAAAAATATTTAAAATGAGTTGTATGGCATCATAAATCAAACCTCCCATAACGGAATGATGTGACCAACCGCAATAGCTGTAAGGCCATATCTTTGACAACGTAACAAATAATAGTTTTGAATTTTTTGATAAACGGCATACATTAATCCCATGCTCCTCCTCCCTTTACGTTTAGTGAACCTTCGTTAATAATCAACTACCTTACAATTACATGTACGTGGAATGTCCATATCGGTGAACCCACGGTCTGTCATCATCGCACATCAAGCCGGTAGCGAAAATTCAAAAAATGTATATATGGTTAAAAAAAATGCCAATAAGTGCTGGTTCGTAAACCAGATAACCGAACACATACATGTGCATGTAGGAGAAATCACTCTTAAGCATCAGAAATTTTTCTGATCATCTAAGTAATGTGCATGTCTCCAGGGTCCTACATCAAGTGGATAGCTGTTTTTTCCAATCTTCTTTAAACGGATATAGCCCATCGATAGATAGCAAAGACCGCAATTGCCAGCAGGTCAAATGAAGCATTTCCAAAGAAGATTCGAGCAAGGAAAAAAATCTAACGATCGGTCCAATTTGAGGTTTACCTAAAGCCAGTAACTATTATTTGGGCAGAAAAACTATTCCGGATGACCTACCGGCGAAGTCTGATGATGCCACATATTGGCAAGCCGTGCATGCCCTTCGTTTTATAGATCTATACCTCCGAGATTGGATGGACATAAGGAAGTCCATCCATGATTTCTAAAAGCGAAAATTGGGAGTGTGCTGCGCGAATGGAGAGATACTGCCTTGTACAGGGTAGGACAAAAGTATGCCGGCTTGCACGATTTTGTTTGATCACAAAATACAAAGACCGAACATTTGCAGAATTTATCATTCGTGGTAATTTGCATGAAACGGGCAGAATCGAATGACAGTTAGAACATCAGAATTAAAAACACGGCATCTAATATCAGGGAATGCATGCACAAGAAGCACAAGCATATTTAAGCACACACAAAAAAAAAGAAAAAAAACGAGAGTTAATTAGGCACATGCAGTTAAGATGACTTAATTATTCATGGGTTCCGGTCGCGTGACGCTATAGCTGCTTGTCCATCCTTAAGATGTTTCTTAGCAATAGGAGTATATTGAAACTGAGCCTTTGTTTCAATACATGATTCATAAGCACAAGATGATTAGATGGATATAAATATTGCACGACGAAGATAATTTTATGCCATTAGACAATATGGAAGATCCCATAGATGATGAAGACTGTCATCTTGTCAATCTATTTCAAGCGTTTGACCAAACAACTAATTAATAGAGAACGTTAATGCACTTAAGGAGACTCAGCCCCTTCTGGCATAGTTTCTATTATATAATCGTTAGTAAGTTTGGGATTGTGCAAGAAACTGCAGGAGCTGTTTGTCATAATGGGTAGCTATTCAATGTAGCAGTCACATATATGGTTCTTGAATATTTAGAAGGAATGATTCGATGTAGTTAGTATGTGTTAAGGTTAGTGGTAGCTTGTTTTTTTTATTCTTAAAAGTCTTTTTTGTGGGGTCATTGCAATCCAATCCTTAGCGATCACCTCAACCAACAGGACGGCGCTGCGGTGTTTTCGGCACTTAAAAAAGCGGGAGAGAACCTAATTATATTACTTATACTGTGCCAACATGTCTGATCTAGGCGGAGCCAGAACGCGTCGATCGTCTGCTTGTGAAAGCTATTTATTGAAGAATGCCTTAGTTCCTTATGTCCTTAGTTCATAACTGCACAAGTTTTATTCTTTCACTCTCTCAAGAATTTTACGACATATACTGTATATGTATAGCAGCTTACCTTCGTCTTAAGGATATACACAAAGAGTCAATTCGTTTTGCAATCCTACGTTAAAAATGTAGCATTTTGATCCACCCTGCATAACGTATAGCCAGCAGACTTAAAACGACTCGAAGAAGACTCGTTGGTATAAATAGCCCCAGTCTACCTCTTTGCAGACTTTCTTCCAGTTTTCTATCTGCAGAAGGCTATCTTGGTGGAGGATCAGAGAAGAAGAAAGTGAGCGCGTTTGTGGCGAGGGAAAGGAAGTGGAGCAGAAATCGTTTCCACCTTGACATGTTAAGGTTCTCGGCAAAGAAAAGGAAAAAATATTGGCGATGCCTTTGCCTTAAAAAACCTCCGATAACCAGCAATATCAACCATATTCATAGTGCGGAAACAACGAGGAAAATTATGGTGCTTCCAAGCATGGCCTGCTCGTTTCTTTCAAATCATGTTCAGTTCTTGGGCGGGTGCATGGAGAGGTTTTTTTTCTATTTTTTTTACTTTTATTTTATATGAGAATGACAATAAAATAAATTTCATGGTGTAACAGATAATGGCCGTGGTTGCTTTCGAAAAACGGACATGTGTAGGCAATTGAAAAGAGATTGTTTTTGTTAGGAAAAACGAAACGATAAACAAAAAAAAAGACCCTTCAAATATATAAGGGATATAAACGAAAGGAGAGGAAAAAAATGTCGCCATAAGGAATTGAACGGAAAAAGCGTTCGCGGAGCAAACAAACCGTTGCATTCCTAGCGAGTAAAATGTCTGTTCAAATACAAAAACCATGCACCGCTCGCGAACTATTTATTCTGCGGATCTTTTTCAGGCCCTAGCACAACCAGGCTCGAGAAACGCGTTCTAATCGATTTCAAATTAAATCAAAATCTGCGGGCTGTACAATTTAAACGTTGGCGGTTGAAATGATGTATTCCGTAAATTAGAAATACGAAGGATGTCCCCGATACAAACACCAAATACCTGACCATAAAATGCCTACGAGAATTGCAACGCAAACTTTCATTACAAACACAATTTCACCACTAGCAGCTAAAATTGATGATAACACCACTAAACGTTTAAACGCCTGCGCCTAAATACCCGCATGCTTAAACATTAATACTGTATGACCGATGCATATACTGTTAGTCTAATCACATATACACTTATTCCAGATGAACACCGGAATTTGAAAGTTCGGTGTATATGTTTAGCCATTTGTAATGCAGGGCAATTTCAAAATTACCATATGTTAATTAATTCGGGTGAAAGTAAATCTTCAGTTGTAATTTAAATGGACTGGAGCTTGAAAAGCAAAATCAAAACATACTGCGAATTGCGCACGAGCGCCACCAGGATAAGCTTTGCTGCGTAGGAAGTGCTAGCAGCATCTCGGTCCAACAAGAAGGATGGGAAATCCTACTCTCAAACAAGCTCGTTAATCAATATAAACGAGGCTACGCTGGGAGAATTTTTCGAAAGACAGACGCTGTCTTGCTTCGAGGTCAGGATTTTTCTTCCTCGAATTGCCGACGAGGATTTAACACCCGAAATTAATCTCCGAAACAAAATCATTCGTAATAATTTCATCTTCCAAACCTCGACTCCTCGACTTCCAAACCTCCGCCCATTTATTTTGAATCTACGAAACTTTATACAGGCACTCAAGTCCAAAAGGTAAGCATAAATTATTACACGTACTCGTGGATATTTCATAATTATGCTTAGCGTTTGGACACGAGATCCCGCTCGACTTAAGACAAAACGCAGAACTTCAGAAGATGGGACTGCGAGGCGAACTTCCTTTTTGGTTTCACTGTTGCGCTCAAGGTAGCCTACATGTACAAGGTAGTTGCCAGAATTTTCCGCGCTTTAGCAAAGATTTTTCCCCTTTGTTATACATTTGCCACACTGTTTAAGTTGGCAAGCGCACGATCCACCACACTGAGCATGTTTCGCTTTCGAAGTTCTGGGTTCTTTCCTCCACGTTTTCCCATCACCTATAGAGGGCGCTTTTAGCAGGAGCAGGAACTCGGCGCGCTCGGAGCTGCTGAGATTGGGGATTTTCGATCGCGAAACGCTGACCACAAACTCCGGGAGCGAAGTCAGCAAACCGTTGGCGAATGGCGTTATTCAACATCGGCAATTTACGCATGCATGAAATGTCGAGCGAATGAATGCCCGAAAAACTGAAAGCCGGGCACGTCGTCGTCGTATGAAAAGGTAGCTAGCGCGCATCGTTTCGAGGCACGTACGCAAGCAACTGTAAATTAAGCAAATAGAAGAACATTAAAGGCGAGAGCCAGGTCATGCGTGCACCAGCGATATGATCAGCATAAATCACGAATAAATCTTTGCGAGACGGGTGCTTAATTAAATAAGCCTGGCGGGAAAAGTGCACGTGCGCGTCCCGTTGCGTTGCCCGACTCAAGACGGTGCGTGGAAAAAGAAATTAATCTTGAGCGGAAACTAAAGTTAAGTCGAGCAACACCCAAAGCGCCCATTTTAATCACGTGCGCCAAGATTCACTCCACTCGTCTAATACGGTTCTCGCGGGCCTTCCATTATGAATATGTAATTAAGTACTGAAGTATCCCCACGCGCGGGGCCATGGAAGTACATCTACGAGGTGAAGCCGAAGTAGACACGAAGTGCGAAACGCAGATCACAACGACAGCCGCTTATTCACGACGACTTTCGAGTCTGAGTCTTAGGTTTAGCCAATTCCGCTCGCTGAAGCAACGTCTTGGACGCACACCGTACACGCCGTTACTGTATGAGACTGTTCTATAGCCTACCTTAATTCAATTTGATTTCTACTACAGTTTTACGCAGTTAAGTTCATTTATACAGTACATGTACATGTATATATTAGTATAAGAATCAGCTGAATTTTTTTCCTGTAGTTGCAAGGATGATTCGTATATACATAGTTTAAAAAGATCATATTCTCTTTCTTATACATGTATTATTGAAAGCAATCAAAATCTGCCTGAATAGGCAAACATTAATACAAATACAAATAAAACAATCGTGATTCTTACTTGACGTAGATATAGTTGTTAACGACATTTTTTGTAAGTCGATCTAAATGATTTTTTAAAACGGCTTTCAGAGAAATTCGTATACGTCTCTCAAAGTAAGTCGAGACTATCATTCAATGATCGTATATCATTAGAAGAAATACGCATCTAATCAACTTTTCTATTTTCATTTCCAGCCACTGATTCGTAACATTAGTAGAATCATAAAAACAATTTAAATGACGAATCTTGCATTTTAATTTCTTGCAAATTTCTCTAAGAATGTTTTGAACATAACATTAAACTAACCACATGCACTGTTATCAGTAGCCTACCTAAATAAATCTTGGCTAAATCCTCATTTGAGATTAAAAAAATAATATAATTTAGCAATAGCGAAAAATTTCCATCGATGAAAACGATGTCAATGTGACACATGGGGAAAAATATAGTTAGAAAAATATAAGTATACGAATAACGTTATTTTCTTTACCGAGAACACTCTGCTCAATGATGGGCAACTTACTAGCTTGGTTAGCGCCATCTTTTTAAGAAATTTATCGTCAGCATCGTAATTCTTACTAAGAAAAACTAAAAAGCCAAATTCATAAATGTGCATTACGAAATGTTTGACGAAAACACCCCTTCGCGAGTATGGAAGAAACATTTCCCGATAAGAAAAAATAAGCTTTTGTAAAGCGCCATCTATGAGAATCTGTGCAAGTTCATCAAACCTCTGCTAAAAGAAATGGAAACTGGGTCGTATAAACTCTTAGCAAAAATAGCTGCAATTAATTTTCCTGCCTATCGCCATCGCACGTAGGATTCGTTATGCTCTTAAAAAATTACGTTTTGCAAAAATTCTAAACCATCTTACGGAACATCGACCCCATAAATTGCCGAATGACAGGCATAATTAACACTGCATGGTTATAGAATATTATACATTATACGGTAATCTCGTTGAAGCAACAAGGGCGGCAATCTCCCAAAAATAAGCATCAATCACGGGCTATGAAAATCAATTTTTCGTGCGTGCACCGACAATCAGTTCTGAAAAATGCGTTATTTGCTCAACCCATATTTACTATAAAATCAATCACTGCGCCAGTTCGCCAAGTTACAGTTTCTATAATAAACTGCATATGGGCCTGCTTGTCATAATACGCGCAGTTTGTCAGTTTGTCTGATATTTTTCTAAATCATAATCTTCTTCGCTCGTTTTGAAATGTACACAGCCATAATAGTGGAGCAGAAATAAGTCGTCCTTTAGAAGAATAAAATAACAATGATGACATACGTCAGCACAGGGGTCTTGAAATTACGCGGATTCAGTATGAAAGCCATTATCAATTACCTTAAGTTGGGAATATATGCGATAGTAATTAATAATTCCGCAAATTTCATTTCAAACAATGCGATTAAGACCAGAGGTGAATTAGTAATTCCAATAGGAATCCCCGGAAAAACCGAAATGAAAAACAAGTATTAGAGATTTATAGTTTAGCTCAAGAAAATTCACTTGAAAATTATCACTCGTTTACAGTATGTTGGGCACTTTGGAACAGCTTTACAAATCCTATATCTCTATCGATATTGGTGAGTCCGTCAAGGAGGTCATGAAAAGCTGTTCTCATTTTAAAATTTTGATTCATAAACGATGTCAATTCAGAAAATATAATTATTACGTTTTATTTATATTAAAAAAAGAATTATCTTCGCATAATCTCTACACAGGGTTGGTTTTGAAAGCATTACAAGTACTCGAGTACTACGCGGCGCAGAAGTAGGCCTATAGCGTATAATGAGCGATTTTGAAGGACCGAATATTTTAAGTCCAACTAATTTAGTCGTAACGCACTCGCGTGTTATTCTTAAATGTCAAGTAACTTTGTCAAAGCGATTTTCAGGTTGATGTAATTTTAACATAAGCAATTCATCCATTTCTCCTTGAAGCGGAGCTGTCACGGAAAAGCACGCAGCAAAGGAAGTCAGAGCTTAAACGCCTGCACTCGAGACATGACTACAAGACCTATTACACCAACATAAAGATCATTAATCAAACGAAGAAAATGTTCGGTTTAAAAAGGAAAAAAAATAAACGAAAACAGGAGAAAATGGAAATTTCAATAGACGAAACGACATGCAATAGTGAAGTGTTTGTACAAGTAGGTCTAGTGCTTGCAAAGGCTTGGAAGTGCATATAGACGTCATTCGTGATGAAGAGACGGTATGCGGAGAAGAATGGAGTCCAACGCAAAAATTATGACATGAATTAAGGCACGTAAAGACCCCGATTGTTGAGCAGATTATGAAAAATACCCTCTTTTCTCTGGCTAATTTCAAAAGGCATTCAGCGTGGAAAGTTGAGTAGCTCAGAAATGAAAAAGCATAAATAAGAAAAAAAGCATAAATAAAAAAGCAGATAACAAACTGCTGTTTTTTTAATAATGACATCAAAGCCTTATCCTATCACTAAAGAAGAAAAGGAGAATTACCCATTTTTTAGAGGCTGTCTTTACAATTTCTCTATATTTTGTTTTCTGAAGTTTGCGTCGCGTCGTGGAGATTAGAAACGCTAAAAAAAGTTAAGTAAACTTTATGCCAGGATTCACAAAAAGATAGAAAGGAAATGCAAGTGGTTGATAAGATGCTCGTCTAATACCGAAGCATTATTTAACCAAAATTCATCCCTCTATCGAAACAAATGTTAATATATGCAAATTTTGGTTGAACAAATGTACGCTTTGTGCACATGAGAAATATGCGCATGCATAATTTAAGTCATAAACTTCAAATCTCAAATTACCTTCAGCATTGTTTAGAAATAATAACAACAGCACGTAGATTTTGTGGCACAATTTCGTACTTGAGATCGACATGTTATCAATTTTAGAGGTCTGTGATAAATTTAAGAATTATTGGAAATTGCTGATTTCAATAATTGCGGCTATATTTTTGAGATATATGCGAATATTGCGAACTGGGGAATTACCATGAGAAAAAATCAGCTTGATGAAACAGAAAATTCATTTCAATTTCTATAAATGCTATAAACGCACTTATCACTAAGTATGTTTTCGCATGGTGTATGGTCGCTAGACAGTTAATCATCATCCACGTTTTATCTTATTCAAATGGAAATGACTATCCTTAAGTACAAAATGCGCATTATCTCAAATCGGGATTACGAAAACATTGCCTTACACTAATGGATCGGATGTAAGCGTACTTTTTATTTTGATCCAAATGGTTTCACAACGTATTATTAATGCAAATTAGGCATACGTTGAAATATGTTGCGTGGAATTCAAATGTTTATCGATGTTTCCACATTCAAAATGTACAGAAGCAGGATTTTACATAAACTACGAAAATTCAACGATAAGGGTTTTTAATAATAACGGTGTACACGGTTTATTCTCGGCACAACTAATCCTTACATTGTCTTGGTCGCAACTGACTCAGAAAATTTGACGCTGACGTGTGCATGACTAAGTTTACTTCAATGGACGCTTCATATAGTCAAGAACAATCACTCTTGTACAATTGTGCAGTATACCTGAGCAAAAATGGTACCTGCACTGTATGCCACGCTTCGTCGACGTTGTTTTGACTGCCCTTCTCTCTAAATCGTTACAAGAATCACAAATCTGATCGAACAAAGCAAATCTTCAATCACCAACTGACAGTATCCAAACACAAAAGATTCGTTTGATCAGTTATCAATTTCACACGACACGCGCCAAGAAAGAATCCAATATACCATCGGCTTCATGAGCCAAGAAGTCCGGGAAATTTCCAAACCAAATCCAATTAACAAAAAAAGGACCTGAGTGAAATATCCTTAGTGTCCCTAGTTTAGTGGAAATTTCCCCTAAAATGATTGGTTTAGCCCCATCGTTAGTCGCCGAGCCTTACGCGCATTTTCAGATAATCGATAGCATAGTGCGTGCATGCGAGCAGCACGGTTAATGTATCATCTTTAGCCATTATTATATGTCGCCATGATGGGAGGATAATTTTACTGCAGAGCCCTGCTCTTAGAAGCAACATAATTAGATTCAGATGCAGACGGAAGGAGGCCCGCGTTGGTTAATTTAATCGATGTTACGTAGAGACGCGGCAATCCCTTGCCAAATTAAACTAATGCAGTGGACAGGGAACCTATTAAGAGTCATATGAAATTAACAACTATCAAGTGACAAAATTAGATAGCCGAACACACCCTCGACAGGCGCGCGAGAGGCCCAGGGAGGTTTCGGGAACTCCTTCTACCTTGATGGAAAATTTATGAGAAGGGGGATTACCCCTTCGCCATAGGGACGGACGCCAAATTCATAGTTGCGCGAGCGTTGTTTGCGTTATTGAATTAGTCATAACGGCAGCCTAATGGTGCCAGTCACACATGAAAATACACGCAACTCTCATTGCATCGTGCGAGTAGCCAGCCTTGGAATCTTGGCTCACCACTAGAGGACAGTGACTAACAATTGCCAGCCAAGTTTACGAGCAACTTTCCACATTTCCTCAAAATTATATAAAAACACTAGACCGGACGAACGGTCGAGTGAAACGCCGTAACTATTGCGGTGTTTAAGGAGAAAATATAACAATTCAGAACTCCAACCATACCTTCATTAACTCGATTCCGATCTATCAGAAAATACAGTATAGCTGCAGGTCAAGCAGTCACTTTTTTTCTATTTCCTCCCGCGCAACATATTAATAAGTACAATTACAGATTGAAGTTATACCTACTATAGCAATCTTTAGAATTATATGCGTGCATTTATCATCGTGCCAGGCATAGTCTATACTGTGTCTTTAGTATGCACTACTTTCCAACAGGATATGATCGGATCGTAGGTGACGTGTCACTCGTTCGACATAGGATAACAGCCACAGGGTTGAACAATACTGCCCAATTGGTTGAGTATATATAGCAATCCGTTGCTGCTTCTTTGTCATCTGCTGTACATTTTTTCTCACACGCTAGTCGAAAAATTGGTGCTGCGAAGATGGGCAGGAGGAATGCGCGAAGTGACCATACTGGTATTACGTATTTATATTGTGGACTGAGGTTGAATTTGGCGGTTACCATACCATAGGGTGGGAGCACAGTAAAACTTTTAAATTATGAAAGTTACTTACCGACCACTAGCGCCACCCAGCGGAAAAACAATTGGTAATGCGTTTAAAATGAGGTTTAAATGCATGCGGTTTAAAATAAAGTTTAAACGAATAAGCGCCTGGCAAAATTCAGAGATACGGAAGAGGTGTAATCTGTGCCTCAATGGAGCTAAGGATATTGAGCATGTGTTTTGTGCATGTTCGGCTCTGGAGGGTGCTGGAGGATGCAAATGTACATGAATGGTTGGGATTAGCAATAGGTGGCTCGGGAAGAGACAATTCCATTCAGGCGGCAAGGAGATTGTTGGGGAAATGATGGGCCCTGAAACAGGAACTTAAAAGAAGGAAGCAGTCTTGTAAAGGCCGAATCACACGACCTACTGGGAAGGGCGTTGCCGTTGCGTTTGCGTTTGGGAGAAACTTTCCACCAATCAGAGAAGGAGCATGAACTATTGCGGTTGGCGTTAGAAAAATAGCCGCCCGGCTATTTTTCTAACGTCAACCGCAATGGCCGGCCAATCACAGACGAGCGTCGCTCACGTCACG
>JAQGBX010005949.1:0-13059 GCA_034698745.1 Megaphyllum sjaelandicum
TAATATAATTATACATATGCGCATGGAGCTAAGGAGCCACATCTTGACATCGAAAGAGCCACATGTGGCTCCGGAGCCACGGGTTGCCGACCACTGACGTAGAAGCATCAATTTTGGATTGTGACAACATTATGTTGAATTTCCCTGACTTTTTTCAAATTTATCAAATATAAGAATAATATAAGAAAAAATAAAAACTGTTGAAACTTATTCATCGAAATAAAGGCTTTTTTTCTGTGAAAAAAAATTAAAGAAAAGATATGACAAATTATTACATCATGTTGCCTATTCATCATCTGAAAAGTCATCAACAAACGTCTTCAGTCGTTGGCAACTTCATGAAAACATGATTTTTGCAAATATAACAACACTAGGGGCCAACTACCTGAAATTCCAAAGAAAACCAAAACCATTGAAATCAACATTTGACATGTTGAAGATGTTAATTACTCGCAACATTGACCTTAAAATGGTCGTCAGAGGGTTAAAACCGATAAAAACTGTTTTATTGGAATTAGGACCAGACTGTTCAACAACGTTCCGATCACTGCCCATTAGTATTCCTCTTTATTAAATTACACTGTAAGCTTAGATTGGCACTTTTTTGCTGAAACAGTCTTTTTCAAAGTTTTGTTCACAGTGTAATGCTATGCCGGTAAAGAGTTTATTGGCATGCCAAGCTGGCAAGCCCCACTCCCTTGATAATTTCCTGCATCCTTCAATGTTTTCATTATGAAACACAATGTATTTTTATTGTACAGTACATGCTGTTTGTTCCAGTTCTTTAATGACATCTACAACAAGCGGTCATGTGCCTAGTGAGGAAGAGGGACAGGAAGCGGCAGACTGCAGATGAGGGGAGAATCATATGTTGTCAATTTGTTTGAAATACTACAAATTTGCAAACAAATCAAATTAAATATTAGTGGACAGCAAGCTACCATCGAGCCAACCCATAAATTTACGAATTCAAGCGCATTCGCGCTACGTTAAAAGGAATTTTAGAAAATATAAAAAATATGGGTTCATGGACGTTTGTTTCCTCCCCCGGCCCATACCACAGTATGGTATACTGAGTTGAGTTGAAATCAATTGAACGACAGTGGATCCTCATTAAGAAGAACTCGCCTAATACGAATTTCTGATATACGAACTCTTTTTCAGCATGAACGAATAAAGTTTATCTCTTCGTTAAAGAGGGACTCCGAATTCGGATATTGCGAAGTTTCGGTTAAAACGAACGAATTTTAAGAGTTTCCAAGCAATCGCGCCACGATACGTTAAAACAAACTTTAGACAATATGAAAAAAAAGTAGAGTATAATGGGGAGTTCCCTGATAAAAGTTGCAGCCCCTTCCCATTCATAGGCTATACTCAGGGTAGGATTTCATACACATTTCGATGAAACTTTAGTTCTGATCGTAGATGCATGTCGTGCTTAGTCTAATAATCGATATTACGAACTAAAGTTTAAAAAAACAAATTTTGACATCCATCGAAATTCGTCTGAACGAGGTTCTGCTGTAATGACCTCATTCCCACAAAACATCTGCTTGTGGAACAAGCAGATCACCTGGTGAAATCCACATCCCTCATTTCATCATTCTGCTATAATTTATGTAAATGTATTTACATGTAGCACGACGTTATGTTTACCTAATCCGCATTCTTGTTACTGTACGTGCGACTGTTGTTTAACTTTCAGTCATTATTTAACTATCATTTGAGAAAAATATCAACCAGCTGGCTTTGTAATTTAATCGAAGCATGGAAGAACCAGCGTTACAACTAAGAATACATTTATTTTCGTCCATCTTCCGCCATCCTACACCACCATCGGTATTTTCAACAACTCCCTGACAAATCCGTCAACAAATTCCAACTTGTTTATACTGCCGTATTTGCGAGAGAGCCAAATATGGGTACTTGGAAGTGCAATCCGTCAGCATCTGAAGAAGCCCTGTTATGCGTAGGAAAAAACCATCAAACACAACCCCCCTTTGAGTACCTCGCGCAATTTTGACCATCATAAGTGATCTCTACTTGACATTACGAAGATTTGGGATGTACAGCAAGTCGTGATGAGAATGTTACTGTTTGTTACGCGATGGTCATTTTCTGGTCAATGAGTTACAGAGACGTAAATACAGTGATTATATGAGGCGTTCATATAGTTTCCGCAATCATTTAAAAATAAATGACTGTATGGATTCCAATGAAATTTGGTAGAAAAATACATGTAAACGTCATCTATTAATAAAAAAAATTCCATTTTGGGAGATGCATTTTTCCCATCGTTCTGGCAGCGAGTGCATGCCTCGCTCAAAAGATGCTAAGCCAAGAAGCTTCCAAATCAGCATTTCTGACAAACACTGGCCGTCCACTTCTCTGCAGAGAATCATTCACAGTCTGTCCGTCCATTACTGAACTTTTCAATCCACGTTTAGACATTACTTAGACTTTAAGCATTTCACACATTTCTGCTCCTGAAACTCCTTCAAAAGTTAAACAATCGAACAACAGACCGTTTCTGAGGAACTATCTCCTCGGAGTCCATCTTTGCTTTCGAATTCCAGGTACTTCACAGTATTTCATTCAGTACTCTCACCTTTCTTAAAGTATGAAGAATATGGTCAAGGGAGGTCAAAATTTGACCGTTTAAAGCGTATCAGAAGTAGGACAAAACGTACGTAGCTTCAACGATAACAATCGAAGTTTCATCGAAGTTTGGATGAAATCCTACAACGCGTTTTAACATAACATTACTCTCGAAAATTCAATCGTTTTAGCCGAAAATTCGTAATATCCGGACGGGAACTGCAAATTAGTTCTTACTACCAGAAATTTGTATAAAGCAAGTGTTGTGCTTTACGAATTTCCACTAGATACTGTTAGGCAAGAAGTATACAGTACGTGTTACGTACATACTATACATGTGAAAGCTATAGGAATGGTTTGTTTTGGATCAAGAGAAAGAAAATCGATGAATATAACATTTCGCTTTATCTTTCGGCAGATTTGCGCGGTTTTCCGAGTTTAAAGTACCCTCTACGTTCGCAGATTCAGATTCTTAAGGATTGATATGATATTTCTGACCTTTAATTACATTTGGAAATTATTTTCCTTAAATTTTGTTTCTTCGGGATTTTTTTAAAAAAAGTTTTTGAAACATAAAATGGCGAGGCAAGAGAAACGTGCAACAAATATGCGGGAAAAAAATACTTCCGATGGACATTCCAAACAAAGTTGGAAATAATTCGCCAGAAACTTAGGATCTAATGCCAAATTTTAAAGTTCGCAATAATGGGGGTGTCTGAAGACCCATCTTGGTGTTTCATGTTCCATTTTCATGTTTGATAAACAAATGAAATGTTTCAAAAAAAATATAGCACTCATCTCTACTTGTATTGCTTTATATTCCAAGTGTAATAATAAACAAAAGTCCATGTAAAAACTTTTTCTTCTAATTTGAGCACATTTTCAAAATCGGACCTTAGTATTTCAGTTCCATCTTGTACGTCAAAGTTTGGAAAACATGTTGGGTGTTCTAGAATAAGGCTGTTCATGTAAATTTAGACAAAAACTGGCGTACCAGCTAGAGCTTCCACCTCACCTACAAGTAGCTTCCATTTTGACTTATTTGCATACACATTTTTTTTTTGTAGCGCGGAGGTAGAAAGGCACAATTCTTGAACCATAACCTGCAAATTGTCCATCATGCAGTGTTTTTTCGTTGATGAAAAAACCACCTTCAAAAAAATCTCTTTATAAACACCAAGGGTTAAGAACATGTTAAACTGTGTCCAAGACGAGGAATTTTACAACATGCATACAGTATTTTTACGATGGTGCAACCTCAAGCTGAGCATCGTCCATGGCCGACCTCTCGGTTCCAGAGCTCCTGGAGCCAAACATGCAACCGGAAAAGGAAAAAAGTAGGCCCAAAATACTAAGAAAAACCTGGACAACGACAAGAAAAATTAAATCCAACGAACCATTCCGCAGGCACCTTGACGACGTAGTAGAGCAGTCCTCCGTGGCCGACCGCCATGGTGGCGTCTGGCGACCTACTTGGACGTCGCGGGCGCCAACAACAGCATGGCGGTGGCGCGGGGATCCCGGGGTGCTCCCGCGGTTCCCATCGACAAGGCCCCTCGAAAAAAACTGCGATGGGAAATCCGCGGAAAAACCGTGTATCCGAAACTGCTCGGCTGCGCAACAGCGGCACGTCTTGCGGAGTCCGCGGCGACTCGCGGAGGAGCAGTGAGAGGCCCTGGCGCGGAGGAATACGGAGTCCGCGGAAGAATCCATTCCCGGAATGGGACGTCAAGCAAAGTGGATCAATGAGCGTTTAAGGGAAGGGAAAAATAAAAAGTGAAACTAGCGGTGCTGCGGCTCCGTCTCACGTGGGGCGCGGTGCGGACAAGATGGCGCCAATGCGTGGGGCGCCACCAAAATTAGGGCGCGATTGGAACATCATAATAAGAATAACTAGCTTTAGACGATAACTTCTGCTAGTGCGAACTCATTTCCAGTCCCCGTCCTATGGTTTACGTAGGCCTACGAATAACGTTAAACAAATTCCGAATTTCGGATATTACGAAATTTCGTCTAAAAAAATTAATTTTGGTGATCCCGAGCATTTGAGCTACGTTTTGTTGAAACGAACTTTAGAAAATTAAAAAAAAAGACACGAAAGGAGGAATTCCCTAGTCCTAATAAACGTCGCAGCACCTCCTTCATTGTGTATTATTTCTGACTGTTTCGTTAAAGCGAACTTTAGACCACATAAAGAAAGGTAAGCTATGAGGGGGGAATTGCGAGGTAGAAAATATAAAACAGTACGATAAAAGCACATGCAGGAGAAAATTCAAAAATAGAGGTTTCACCTGAATCAAGCTTCATTATTATTATTATTTTTTTTCATTTCACTTCAAACTATTCGTTCTAACCTCACGTTTTTTCAATCGATATAGCATAACGAATTAATAAATCGTTCGTTTTCTATTGTACAACAATATTTTAACAATGGCAGTATTTTAAATTAGACAGTAATCTTTCATACGGTTTTAGTCTTGATACCAGCTATACATTTAAAAAAAAGTAAATTGCATCATTTACTTTTTGAAAATTTACTTCTATTGATTTGAACGAAATCACCTGCGTGTGACTCAAATTGGTGCTCGGTCAAATTACAGGTATTTCTATATACGAGGGGTGTATTTTTACGATCGTTCGGGCAGCGGGTGTATGCCTCACTCAAAAACTTAAATTAGCATTTCTGACAGCCACTAGCTGCCCACTTCTCTGAGCATCTTTAACACTTGTCTATTTCTGAACTTTTCAATCCTCACCTAGACCGAACGTCTTTACTTAACACGGACCTTAAACATTTCACACATTTATGCTCCTGAAATGCTTTTTAAAAAATTAAAAAATAAAAAAATCCGAACAAAAGACCGCTGCATAGTCACTATTTCCTATCTGAAGCACGTGAAATTTTTAAAACATATCTTTTAATGTTGAAATATGTTCAGGAATGATGGAATCACGAACTATACTAAAACTTATTCATCGAGGAAATGTTTCATTCATTTTGCATAAAACAAATAAAATGCAAATGTAAAGCAAACCGTATCGGCCCCAAGAAAAATGAAACCGGTTCAAACTTCTTCATGAAAACAAAGTTTGTTTGTCTTCAATTTGTAGAATGTAACTAAGCCTTGGTGCATATACACAAAAGTATGAAACAACAGGGTTTCACAAAAAATTCATATTTAACTTCCCTGACTTTTCCAGGTTTTAAACAAATTTTACTGACCAATGACGATGTCAAAATTGATATATGCCAAGATAATCCACGATTAAACAAAATCTACATACAATATCCAATTTTCCTAATTTACAAAAGACTGTTTTGAAAAAATTTCAAAATGAACGGAGGAAATTTTTTGAAAACTTTACAAAATTAACCTAGGAAAATTTTAGAAAATTAAATTCGGAAAATGTTAAACGTTTTGCAAATTTGTCCTCCGAAATGGTTACAAATGGGAAGTATGTCTTTGTTGACTTCCCTGACTTTTTAAAAATAAGCCAATCTTCCCTGACTTTTCCAGGTATTCCAGGTCAGGGGAACCCCAAACAAATAAATAACGCAACAAATTTCAGAAAAGATACGGCAAATTGGATAAATTTTGACATAATGTTGCCTATTCATAATCGGAATAGTCATCAACAAACGTCTTCAGTCGATGGCCACTTCCAGAAAAGTTGATTTTTTTGCAAATCTAACAGTAAAGGCCATGAACTTAAACAATATGACAACTATCTGAAATTTCAATGAAAATTAAACTACTGAAATAAACATTTTAAAGATTTGAAACTCTTGGGGTCATCCAAGGTGGTCATCAGCAGGTTAACAACACGACAATTAAGTGCCAACAATTGATCGTAATTTGGTTTTATCCACCTCAGGACATTCTTTTTAATTTCCAGAGTATAAATGAATACTTTACCTTAGCTGGCGCATGTAGCCAGCGTTATTGACTTGTGTCGGTGATGGGGTACTCATTGTCGGAATATCAAACTCCAAGGCAGTGTCTCCCGATTCCGGTGAGCTGATGTAGTGCGGCTTCTCGCACTCGAAAAAGGTGACTTTAACTTTGGAAGGTGGGCGAATCTGGGCTTCAATCCTGAAAATGCAAAAAAGACGCAGCATTTAAGAGAACGCCATCGAGTCATTACCAAGTCTAAAGGCGTCTCCAAGTTCCAACGCTTGAAGAGACCTTTGCGAAGTAGAAAAATACCGATAAAAGTCTGAAACGTCAATAAAAGCCTGAAGGAGGTTTTATTTCGAAGTCAGTATTTGTCGGAAAGCGCTATCATAACACCTGCAGTGTGCTTCAGAAGAAGACATAAAAAAAGAGAATGTCATGCGAAGTACAAGCGCATAACAAGAAATCAGTACCCTGCAAGAACATTTCCTTCTGCAATTCAGAAAGTGTTATTACGAAATTTGACGGCAGAATTGCTAAGGATCGTTTACAAAGTTGACAAGAGTTGCAAAAAGTTGCAGTATAGTCTATGAGACTATTGTTTGCAAAGTTCACGAGAAACGCTGTTTGCAAATTTAAAATTATTTGTTGCATTTCTTCAAATGGTTGGATGATAAAAGTAATTCAAAGCAACAACAAAAAAAAGGTTCTGTATTTCGTACAGTCATCAAGAGTAATCATCATAAATTTTTGAGGAATCCTGCAAGACCTCTTAAACACTCGAAGGTCTGTCTGAGGAACTTGTTTTTCTGTTACTTGCACCTATATGTCTCGAGAAAATATTTGTTTCCTGAAGTGTTGCTTATCCAGCATCCATGGACCGCTCGTTACTCGTTCACTGTCTATAGAAACGGGCGAATTTATCACGCTATTATTATAAGTTGCTTATTTCGGCGAGGACAGAATATTGCAGGAAGTGGAAATAGAGGCAACTTCATTAAAATGTTCAGTCAACATCAGCAACAAAAAGTTTCTCTGTGATTCCTCCTGTTTGGACATGTAGTGTTCAGTCAACATCAGCAACAAAAAGTTTCTCTGTGATTCCTCCTGTTTGGACATGTAGTGTTCATTCAACATCAGCAACAAAAAGTTTCTCTGTGATTCCTCCTGTTTGGACATGTAGCTTAACAGTCGTCACAATATTTTGCACCATGACTTGGTGGCAAGATATCGTGCCAAAAGATCATGATGTTGCATTCATAGATATCATAGAATTAACCGACTCCAGAGCATTCATGTACAGTGTAGGAGGAGGCACAGGCTCAGGCACACATGAGCACGAAGTTAAATTTAGCTTTTAGAGAAGGCGTGGTATTTTTTGTATACGTAACCACCGTCGATTATCACCGCCTCGCTGACCTTGGCAGTGCCTTCAAGAGCACATGTAACTTCGCTCCAAATTTACCGACCTTGGCAACAAACTTGGGAACACGTGCTTCAAGCCGTTCTTCCGAGGACGTTACTTAAACAGGCACTTTTTTTAATGATGTTTAAATAACACCCATGAAATAAGGGTGCCGAAATTAGCGTGGCCCATTAGGACAACTTCGTCAATAGAATTTCATGAAACTGCGTTATACAACCGCAGATGAACCTCGTTAAGAAGAACTCGCTTCATACGATCTTCTGCTGGTACGAACTTACAGTATTTCTAATCTCCGTCCTCGCGGGTACGAACGAGTAATGTTTATTTCTTCGCTTAAGACGAATTTCGAATTAGGAAACTAGGAACTAGGAAAAGTTCGTTATATCGGGGAATTTCCTGATAAAAGTTGAAGCATCTTTTCATGAAAACTTCGATGAAACTTGAGTTCTAAACATTGATTTTTAACGAATAAATGTTGACGTACGTCCCTTGAGATTCGACTTAACAAGGTTCGACTGTAGACTGACTGTATGGTTGGGGCTGGCATCGAATTTTAGGGTTGTACAAATTGAAAATATTGAATTTTGAATAACTTACCAGAATATACGCACCCATAATCGATTTTCAATAATACTTAAAAAAATGGCTGCCATATGAACATCCCCTAAATGTTATCTCGATTTGGACGGAATCGAAAATTCAGCAATATTTGCAGTTTTTCATCCACTTTCTTAGAATAATGTCTTAAAAAGTCCTCCTATCAATCTAATAAATATATACAACCAACAATCTTATTGAATATGTTTTCGTCGAAACATAAGAAATTGTATCATTCATTTGGGCCAACAATGAGTATTCTTGAAGTCCTTATTTTATTCAAAACTAGCCAATGTTAAGAAATTGCAAATTTTTAACTGAATGACGCACACCAACTCATGAAATGGGAAATTAAGATACAGGTATCGATGGTTGGCAACATAACATTGATTACTTATCCATTAAACACAATGGCTTACAGGCCAGGGGAAACAGGATGGAAAAGGGCGCCATTGTTTCCAGCTAATTCTGGATAAGTGCAGACGTTGGCAAAGTCCTGTTTATTTTGGAAGCTCAAACTGCCGATCTTACGAATAATTGGTTTGGCAAGCAACCCAGTTAACAATTACGTCACCGCACTGAAGTAGTAGCCAAAGCAGCCCACACGCAGGAGTTTTATTTTACCCAGAGGAAGTTATAGGAGGTCCCACAACATTCGAATCTCGAGGTTGTCAAAATTAGTTCGTCTAAACCATAGTTCGTGTTGTCAGACGTCGGACAAAACGTTACTTCAACGATAAGAACTAAAGTTTCATCGAAGTTTGGATTTAAATCCTACTCTACGAACATAAATGGGAAGATGCTGCAACTCAACATCCCTGACTTTTCCAAGCTTTAAACACTTCCCTGACCAATGACAAGATTGACATACAGTACATGTATGCCAATGGTATCAAGGATTTTGCAAATCGTGTTTAGCATCGATATTTTGCAAAATTAGCTAGAAACGTTTTTTTTTTTGAAAATGTTACATTTCGGAACATGTTGAAAGTTTTTCAAGTTGTACTCGGAAAAGGATGAGAATTTTTCTAATTTTTCCTCAAAATCTGTTGACAATTATAACAATTTCTCCTCCTAGCTAACCACGCAGATGCATTAATTTTGGATTGTGACAACATTATAATACGATGAATTTCCCTGACTTTTTCAAAATAATTCATTTTTTTCTATAACTTTGCTGCCAGCTAGGTCTATTGTCTACATTTCGTTATAACGAAATTGAGTGCGAATGCTCGGAATCTTCAAAATGCGTCAGTTTTAGACGAAAATTCGTAATATCCGAATTCGGAATTCGTTATAAACGAAAAAATTGACATTATTCGTAATATGAGCAATTCGTATATATAGTATCAATCCACTGTACTTGCTAATTTCGCATAGAAAAAGAAATCAAGAATAACAAAACCTTGTTTACAATTGTCAAAGTTATCTTAAATGAATCTTATCCTTTGCTTCTGTTTACGAGACTTTCAGCAACATCCAGTAACTTAAATAGGAAGGAAAAAAAAACAAAGTTCCGGTCTCCTCAAGTGGCATTTTGACGTAGCTTAACACAACAGTAAATGGCGTAAGAATATCAATCTAGAGGCCAGAAGATGCGACTGTAGTTCCTGTCTCCTACTATTTTCCAACAACTCAAGCAGTTTCCGAATCGTTTAAGGAAGCCATTAAATGGGAGATTTGCCACGCTAGCCGGATAGAACAATGCTCGTCACTTCCGGTTGAGAGCAAGGTGACACCTCGCAACGACCGGAAGAAATTATAGGTGGAAGATAATTGCGGCCTTTCTTAATTTCTCTAGAAGAAAACGCCATTAAGTCTCGATAAGCCTCCTTATCGGATTAATAAAGAAAAATGGCGGGGACTTGAGTGTGAACTTCCTGCACGCATCATGCAGCTGACAAATTATAGACACTAAAAAAATGCCAGGATCAAGACCATAGTTTGCGTAAACATTTCTGGGAGCCAGTGGAGCAAAAAGATGGCGGATCCCAAGCGTAACGTCTTTACCATTCAGTTTTGTTCCCACTTTTGAGGAGGAACTGCGCCAAACAACATATTCGAGTAACAATTAATGAAAGCTCTGAAGGCACGTTCACACTGGAGAAATCACCACTTTGTTGCGCGTTCCTTCAACTTATTCCTCTACGTTCACGAAGGTTGCTGGAAGCTCCTTATTGTTTATGGCAACAGAAACAAAAAGTTCCTGTTTCCATAAAAGCGGTAAAGATCGAAGGAAGTTTATCAACACGATTAAGCATTTCCGTTTCCTGGAGTGTTGCTGATTCCGCGTGGGCAGCTTGTTGCATGTTCCACTCAGTTGCTCGTCTATTGCCGAAAAAACGAGCAAACTGAGGTACGCTGTTCCTATAAAGTGGATTTTTCGGTGTGAGCAGAAGCCAGAATGTTTTAGGAAGTGCGAACAGAAGCAACTTCATAAAAATGTTCCTAAAATTAGTCGCTTAGGTGTTGACAGAATGTTCCAGGAAGTTGGGAACAGGCAACTTTAGTCAAATGTTCGTAAAATAAGTTGCTTCGGTGTGCACGAAATGTTTGATTATGTGTCCAGAATCAGCTGCATGACAACGATTAGCAAATGCTTGAGTTGCACCGTACACGTAACTGGTAAGTTCCTCTGTCCTCTGGTGAATGGGAACAAAAACTCCAAGAGGCCACCTCTGATGAACTCAATGAGATAAACGCATGGTCGGCAACATGAAGAGAACTTTAAGACAAAAGAGTAGCACAAGGAAAGTGTTTTCTCCTTGTTCTAAAATAATTGAAAGGAAAGTCTTCCCAAAGTTAAGTATAATTTTTTTTTAGGAAAAAATCCCCTCTGCTTTTAAGTTGAATTCCAGAGGCCGAAAACTAAGCGTTTTAAAATACACCGAGATACAGAAGTGTAAAGCAACGCTGTACAAAATTTGTTCCCAAATGGCTGAAAATTGCACATAACAACGGAACCTCACTAAGAAGAACTCACTTTATACGAATTTCTGTTATGAACCCATTTCCAGTCCACGTTCTATAGGGTATGGACCAATAATAAAACTTCCGATTTCGGATATTACCCATTTTCGAGTTCCCGAAAATGGTATACACGTCATAACAGGGAATTCCTCGATAAACGTTGCGACATTCGTTAAGTCCAGTTTTGTCTGTCCGACTTAATTCCGATATTAATACGAACTAATGGATTACACGAAACAATTTTACGTCCCTTGATATTCGTCTTAACAAGGCTGAAGTGCCTCGACACGTTGTCATGCAAATTAGTAATAATCCCTTGCTGAATTGAACCGAAATGCCAGGCATCTGGGGGAAGTCCCAGATGGGCCATCCCGGAGCCAAAATGCTCCAATGAGCTTCGTTCGTTTTAACCGAAAAGGTTCGTTCGAGGCAATGTGATGGGCATCAAAGGCCACGTCGTAAAAAAACGCCAAACGTTTAAACCTTGCCATTGAAATTTCAAGAGCAATAATAGTTAACGACGAATGGCCGCCAGGGGGATTCATTGATTTGGCCACGTCACCTGAACGACGCTTCTCCCATCGTAACGCTGCTCTGCGCAGGCGCGTTGAATAATTTAGCGACATTTGTCACGTGGGAAAAATGGCAACAACGCCCAACGTGTGGGTGGCGTGACGTCAGTGGCGTTAAATCCATCGATTTTTGGACAAACAGCGGTCGCTTAATTCGAGATTGACATTTGGGGACGTTTAAAAAAAAATCCACATCAACAAACTGGCAAATGGTTGGGTCCACAACGACCCAATCACGACGCATGCATGAACTTTCTGCGATGAATTAAGAGTGAGCAACTTTACGCAAAACTCAAGTTTTCTGAGATTTCTTTCAAAAGCCATTTTCACTTTGGATAAAGTGTACATGAATAAAGTGGAACGAACCTCGCTAAGACGAATCGCGAGGAACGTCAAATTTTTTTATTTTTTTTTCGTTTAACAACAGTAGTTGGTTTTATCGGAAGTCGGACAAAACGTGACTTTAACGATCAGAACTAAAGTTTCTTCGAAATTTGGATGAATTCCTAACCCATAACTACTGCATAAGAATGTGAAAATGTTGCAACTTTTCTCGGGGAATTCCCCATCATTACAATACGTACCTTTATTTCATTTTGTTTAAAGTTTGTCTTAACGAAACGTAGCGCGAATGCTCGGAAACATCGTAAATTCATTCGTTTTAGTCGAACATTCGTAATATCCGAATTTGACATTCGACTTAAACGATGAAATTAACATTATTTGCCCATGCAGGATGGTGACCGGGAATGAGTAGGTACTCTATTTCTAATCTATTCTTTACACTGCAGTCAGTACATAGTACCATGTGGCAGGGGGATCATTACATGATGTGATTGACCCCAAATTCACAATTTTAATTAATTTTCCCGTATTTGGGATTTTAAGTAGGGTGGGATGGGATAGGAAGACGGCCATGGCCGATTTAATACAGGAACTATCTCAGCATTTGCCTTGAGGAGTTGTGGGAAACCATGAAAACCACAATCGAAGATAGCCG
>JAQGBX010005950.1:0-13058 GCA_034698745.1 Megaphyllum sjaelandicum
GTAACGTGACTCATCTGTTATCTGGCCACTTTTTAAGGTACATTGGCAATGTAAAAATTGCAAAAAAAAGACAACACGCACTGGTCACTGTACACAATACAGGTGGTCACTAAACAGAATTTTTATGAAGGAAATGTGCACTAGAAAAAAACAATACACTAATAAGTGGTCAACATAAACAGGTGGTCACTTTTCCAAGTTTTACTGTAAAATAAACGTGAATGATGCAACATATTTGGAGGTAGTGACAGACAAGGAGGTAGTGACGATCAGTATTACTGATCGTTTAGCCTACAGTCCCCTTATGAATGTTTTATCCAGAAGATTTTTTACCCAAATAAAATCTGATTTACGATGCACGCGTGTAAGCGAGCAACCTCAATTGTGCGCCCTCCGACGTTAATTTATGTCGATTACGATATGATTATTTTACAAGTATACAACAGGTGTACTTTGGGTAATTATACACGCGAGAGTTATGTATAATTGGCGACCCGCAGACCTACATGCGTTGGTTTTTATGAAAGCCTTTTTAAAAGGTTTTCAAAAGTGGATTTTTATTAAGAAATGAGGATAAATATTTTTGGCCACGTTACATCATATAGTGGGTTAAGCTCTTCTGTCTGGAAATGAGGGTTTCAATGCCGCAACCTATTAGCTTCACCTACTTTAGCAGTTATATACAATTTTTTATGACATAAACATTTATCGAAGAAATGACGTAAGCTTCTGGGCATGTGTTTGACGAAATTTTGAAATCCAGGTGCGATTTTTTTTTTTATTTTTTTTTTTGGTTCACACAATTCTGGTGGTTCGATGACTGATGGCGCTACATGTAGTTTAGAAAGATTGGATACTTCATTACTTTGAGGTTATCTAATCTTTCGTTTGTTTGGAATTCGCTATCTAACGCAAATATTACGTGTCGCCCCTTGAAGTTGCCCACCATTCAAGATATATCGTGAAAAGGGGTAGACACTGAAACATTTGAATGATAAAGACCTTTGGACGAGTTGTGTTAAACGGCAACACAGGTTCGCGGTCTGACAGCACAGCGTGTTTCGAAATCAAGATGGCAGCCAAGGGGACGTCGGCTTGTCTGACATCTCGGTTTCAAAACGTCATATTTATCATATTTATGCGCAGTTACAATTTTCTGTTGTATACTCTTCACCGCCATTTTAACTGATAAGATTGTCGGGATGGGTAGGCCTATGGTTAAATAAACACGTGATTTACGTTCATGTTTTCAGTATTGTTGTTGACTGTGAATGTTCCCTGAGGAAATGCTGATCTATCAACTCATTATTCAAGGGTTTTTTTTATTATTACACCGACGACTAAACTTGAATAATTTGTTTATGCGCTCGTCTTCATTATCCGTGCTCTATGACGCACTGATTCGATTTCTCAATATGCTTCAACAACACGAATAACTTGTTGATCTGTAGAAAAGCTAGATATGCTCAATTCGAAAGGCCAAATTAATTGTACACAGCATATCAGCAATTTACTTATAAGATATGCTACTTAAAATCTTGTTGAGAGCAGCGTCTCAGTATGGTGTTTGATTTACTTTTCGGGTATGACGTCATTCGCATGGTGCTCTTTTATGAGACTATGGCAGTTCATAAAATGTGCAAATTTTCATGAAATAGTCCATGTTTGCTCAAATCTGGTATAACGTCATTGACATGGTGCTCTTTTAAGAGACTAGCGGTGCACTTTAACGACTTTTCATGAAATAGTCCGTGTTTGCTCAATGTTTCGGGCATGACGTCATTCGCATGGTGTCTTTTATGAAAATAAAAGTGCAATTGTCATGAAATATAGTCAAGTGTTTGCTTGACGTTTCAGGAATGACGTCATTGGCATGGTGTCGTTTATGAAAATAAAAGTGCAATTGTCTTGAAATAGTTCGTGTTTGGTTGGCGTT
Source organism: Megaphyllum sjaelandicum (assembly GCA_034698745.1). Classification (NCBI taxonomy): domain Eukaryota; kingdom Metazoa; phylum Arthropoda; class Diplopoda; order Julida; family Julidae; genus Megaphyllum; species Megaphyllum sjaelandicum. The sequence continues at coordinate 1,937 of JAQGBX010005950.1, forward strand.
TCAGTCATGACGTCATTTGCATGGTGCTCTTTTATGAGACTATGGCAGTTCATAAAATGGGCAAATTTTCATGAAATAGTCCGTGGTTGCTCAAATCTGGTATGACGTCATTGACATGGTGCTCTTAGCGGTGCACTTTAAATTACTTTTCATGAAATAGTCCGTGTTGACGTCATTGACATGGAGCCCTTTTATGAGAATAAAAGTGCAATTTTAATGAAATAGTTAGTTTGCTGGACTTTTCGGGAGTGACGTCATTCGCTTCAAGCACATGCATGTTTAGGATGAATCAAAGCACGTGCACTCATGCAACTGTTGCCATGACTACGGCGTGCATGCACCGCACGTTCCATTCCAAAATGGCGGACAGAATTCGACACGTGTGTACGTTGTCGATTTAAAAACGTTTATTTCATCAAATCAAAATCAAATAGTTATCTAAAAGACTTTTCAACTGGGTACATGTACATGACGTATCAAAAACTTCCTGAGAAAGCACGTTTTCGAGCGTACAGGAAGCCAAGTGCTATATAGAGCCAGGTTATGACACCCAAGATAGCCGAACAAAAAGTTGGAAAGACAATGTAATCTCGTTATTTATATATTTAATGCATTTTAATTGGACTGGTATTAATTTGTCTTACCGTTGTAGTTGTCGAAGGCGGTGGGCACGTACTCTGTGGGATATCCATTTGTCGTGTAACTGACCACTAAGCTCGTTTTTCCTATCGCTCCGTCCCCGATTAGAACACATTTTATTCTGGCCGAACATTCTTCGAACTGTTGAGGATCCGAATTTGTTGTCAGCAAATTCGTCGTTTGTTCGTGGATGAGTGGTGGCATTTTGGCGTTGCCCTGTCTGACCGAACGGCCCGGTGGTTGCCGAGTATTATTTTAGGCTCGAGCTCTTCCGTAGTTTTTAATCCAATGCCGAGTTCCGTGTAATCCCAGAGCTGTTCAGGTCGAGATCTCCAGCACCATCCTCTGCGAAGAATCGTCACATCTTATTTGGTTTGCTGTAATGATTGGCTCATTGAACAAGTATGTATTGTATGGGCGGTCGACCCCGCACTAGCTGTTCAATTGCTCTGCTCGAATGCACCTGATAATACCGTTTTATGAATCAGCGAGCAAAACGCTCACAGGCTTTGCCCTCCTCCACGTCACTTGGCGAAACAGCTGAACATTTTGAACTTTTGCCTTGCCTTAAAAAGTTTCTGCCTGTTTAGTCACGTGATTGGGGATGGGAAGTTGAACGGGGACTGGGCCACAGTCTACTTGCGCCATCTGGTTACGCTTGTGTAAATATGAAAAGGACTATGCTTGCAAATACCGGGTGTATCATTAATTAGATTGGCTACCATCAGTAACCATCGTGGATGCGTGGAGGATCCCGAACAAGATGACTGAGTGGTTTGCATTCGGTAGACGTGGGTTCGATTCCCGGGCCGGCTATCTTGATTGTGGTTTCCCCACAATACCCCCAGGCGAATGTTGGGATGGTTCCTACTGTGTATTAAATCGGCCTTGTTTAGGTTGCCGGTTTCAAGCCCGGGCTGTTTGTTATAAAATCGACAACACGATTGATATATGCAGACTGATCCTCACTGGCCCACCTAGGGTATCTAGACCCTAGGGTCTAGTTATTTGCACCCATGATTGATGATGATGCAGATGTGCAACTGTGTCCAAGGAGACAAGACCATCTTTCCTGGGGTGCCACATTCACAAAAAGGTGCTTTAATGTCTACAGGCCTTAATTTAAAAAAAAATAATAGGAAGGCTGTACTGACTTGAACATTGGCACTTGGCAAGACTTATGTGGCTGCACAGGTTAACAGCACCTGGGTCGGACCGTGATTCTATGTCCGGAATTAGTCTTGATTTTGTTTGTCATTATCAAGCCAGAACACTTTTCTTCAAATCTGGATTTAGACAATGCCATGATTCTCGTAGGCACACAAAGCTACATAAATCACCAGGTTCTACCTGTGATAAAAGACATTGCAACTTTGTAAACTTTTTTTTTCGTCTTATCTTCCTGGATCCAAACAATATTAAAATATTAATTCTTTTATGTTAAAACAAAAATAAGTTTCGTAGTTTCATGAATATTTAAAAGTTAGCTACAATCCTTAGTGGTTTTGGTTTTAAAATCCTACGTGGTATCTCGCAGTCTGAAAGTGATTAGGAAGGATGGGCAGTTTGTTAAATTCTATCAAACGCCAAAAATAATTCATTCAACTTGCAAATGTTTGTTGCGCAAGGCTATATTTTATTATGGAGATGATGATGTTCAACTATACATAGCTGATGGCAACAGTTCCTCAAATCCAGAACAGGGAAATGAGGATTAAACGAGGTCTCTGGTGCAGATATCCTCCTGCCAAATGTAACATTTTACAAGCATTTTAATTTGAACACCAAGGAACAACAAGGAAATGCACAAAACTGAAACAAGTTGACCAACTGGTGGCGACCATCAATAACTTTCGAAACAAAGCATCACTGTGCCAAACTGTTTAAAAAAAAGCTTCTTAACATGAGACAGTGTAGTTTTTAACGGAGGGCACAAGACCGGTAAAACCAGTTAAAATAATTGCCCAAGGTGTCCGGCTGCTAACTTAAAACAATGGCTTCGGCATCAGTTCTTATTTGACCAGGCCCAGTTTCTTCGCTTCGATTTCGTAGATGAGAAGACGCCACATTTTCACCACGAAAACTTCAGCCTCATCGTCCAACACCTAAATTTAGAGAATAGAATGGGTGAAATCTGTCACTTCGGGCACATGCTTAAAATACAAGAACGTTTTGAGAACTTCAAAGCTTTCCCTACCATTTGGACATCATCAAGAATGCTTTGAGGAGTGCTGCCAGCCATTAACTTAGAACATATGAAATCAACCAGTGTAGGTTCTTCTTCACCTATGTATTCCACTATTTTCTTATTTATCCATGGTCGAATGCGCCTTTCCATTAATACCTGTTGAAACAACAGACAAAAAATAAGGGAAACTGTTACGAAAATAACGTCCAGAAATGCCCGTATTTGTACTCACACTATCTACAATGCCCCAATCTACTTCGTAGCCAAATAGTTTCTCTTTTTCTGTGGGAATTTTATCTATAAGGTTCTTTATGTGTTTGCGTTTCTCTTCCTGGTTCGAACCGCCAGCTCCGGCTTGGCCAATGGCCTTTTTCTCATCTTCCGAATAATCGAGAGGAACCAATTTCCGTTTCTTCGGTTGGCCATCTCCACTTTCATCTTCATCAGTGTTGAAGACTTCTCCAACAGTCAATTTTTTCTTTCTTCCTCCACTACTACTAACATTATTAGTAGCAGCAGTTGGGACAGTACCACTGCCACCGTTACTGCCACTGGTACTGGCTGTACTATTTCCAGGATGAGTGGGTGAAGAAGGAGCTGTAAAAATTTAAAAAAAAAATTTGCTTCACCACATGTCACAGAGAAAAAAAACCCAATAACTCGTACATTTAAAAAAAAACTGCATTTTACCTAATTTGAGGCCAGAAAAACCCATTAATTTAGGTTTTGATTCCTCCTTTACTGCCACTGGAGCTTCGTGGTGATTATTTGTGGCTTCAGCATTCAGTTTTAAATTGGTAAATGCTATCATTTTTTGTTTTATGTCTTCTCTCTCTTTTGGGGTGGTTATGTCAGAAATCCCCGACAAGCTGTTCTGCGTGTTATCGTCTTCTTGTATCTTCCTGATGGGAATCTTCGGCTCGTCCGGTGATCATGATCGACTCCTCTGCCTACTGACTGGTTTCATTTTGTTTTCGATTCGTTCCTTAATTGGTTCCAACAACTTTACTACCACTGGCCTAAACCTTTCCTCAGTTTCTTTTCTGATCTGTAATCACGACAATGTCGGAAGGTTAGGAAAACAATACTGCGACGTTAAACTGGGTACCTGTCGAGGAAATGCACGGAAGAGCTGATACCCTTTCAAGTTCTGCAGTTGGATCTGGATGCCCTTCTTCTAGGAGTTTTTGCTTAAGCTCTTCGATTTCCTCTTTTTCTCGATGTCGGTCCCTGGTGTCATTTTCAATTTCCTTTTCTCGCTCCTTGAGTCTACGTGACAGCGCGCTAGCCCTGCTCAACCAAATAATATAAAAGTTTAGATAAACGTGTAGCACAAAGATTAAAGGCAAATAATAACTTTGTCATTACTTGTAATATTTGGCATCATCTCGTTCATCTTCATAATCTTCTAGAAATTCCTTTAACCTTCTGGCTTCCTTAATCTATAATTCGTAAATTTAAAAAAAAGTTACTACAGCACTCAATGGAAAATATTGTACGCATTAATGTTAACTCAGGAACGCACTTCATCGGCTCGCGTGTTATTTTCCTTTTCTTTTAATTTCTCATATTCGCGAACTTTTTTACGCTCTCTGGTCTCCCAGCTTCTCAGTCGCTACGTTAAGAGTAAAATGCCAGTTAGAAGAGAGTCCACTTAACAGAACGTAAGCAAAAATTATTGGATGGCAATTTTAAGTACCTCTTGATAAGCAGCCTCCTTTTCTCTCAGCTTTCTCTCTAGTTTCCTACGCTCATAAGCGTCCTCTTCCTCTTCCCGTTCTCTTTCTTTGTCTTTCTCTCTTTTGTCCCGTTCGTACTCCTTTTCTCTGACCCTTTCTTGCATAGCACTATCGAACGATACAGAAGAAAACCTGTTAAGAAACGCCAGTGAACTTCTCGAACAAACATTTTCTAGCCACATTTTTGCTGGCATCTAATGAATGATATAATTGGACAACTTAAGTCGAATGTGTAAAACATATTAACGATACACACATTTCTCGTTCCCTCGAGCGCTCCCGTTCTCTTGAACGATCTCTCTCGTGAGATCGTGAGCGAGAACGATCTCTTGGATATGATCTCTCCCTGGAGCGATCTCTTTGTTGCTGTAACTCCTTTAGTCTATCTGGTGTGTGGCTGTGCAACCGGTTAGACAGACTTCCGCTCATTCCAGAAGGGTTATTGGCTGTGTCCCGTTCTCTTCTATCCCGCTCTCTGTCTCGATCCCTGTCACGCCTTTCGCGATCCTTTTCTCGCCTTTCCCGCTCCTTTTCCTTCTCTTCCTCCAATTTCTGCAACAAACCAAACAAGAAAGAGATGCGGAAATCAAAAAAAAGACGCAAAGCCACAGTTAAGGCGCTGTTAACTACATCACAAAATAAGAAGACAAGCATACAGTCACAATGTGGCCTCTAAGATAGTGCAAATGAGAATAATGCACTATTCACAGCCTGCCAAAAGAATATCATAGTTACCCGGCCGACTTTGGTGTGAAGGACCATTCTTTATATTGCTGTCAATTATTGGAGGGGCTGCTATCGTATAAAAAGCAAACCACATCAACAACCAACAATTTTTTTTTAGTTTTCTCTTCGTTCACACTAGGCGTTTGATTCGAGATATGAACAAGTCGCAGCAAGATACAATGAACCGGCCAATTCATGTAGAATAATTATCAAAACTATTTCTTGACTAAAATTTATGTTAATTAAGATGAAAAGCCATAAAACAAGACTGTCACTCAATCATTTACAGCACAACAGCCTTGTCAGTATAGCTAACATTTCCAATACATAACATGCACACCATGAACTACTTTTGGGGCTAGATGTTCAAAAGAGTAATGTGCATGCAACCTGCAAAATCTGTCAAACCAGAGTGTCTGAATATGAATATCCATAAAAATTCAGATTTAATCTAATATTTCAAAACGTTGTAAGTTTTAAAACCAAATGAAATAGTGCTCAGAAATGAGCAGGCATAGAGTAAAAATTATTCCCATTCTTTATCAGATGTCCTGTTTTTACAAATATTGGCTTGTTGCAAGCACCACAATCTTTTGCGCATCTGCCCCCTGAAACACTGGACTTAAGGGCAGCGTGCCACAGATCAATTTGATTGTGCCAAGTCGTGCAAAAGATATTTTGTTGAAAATGAGCAACAAATATCCAGCAGCCAACACTACCCTTATGCCACCAAAGTGTACACATTTTCAAAAGAAAAATCCAGCATTGAAGTTTCTCAATAAAAATCATTCAAACGTTTAAATTAAGGTATGAAAGAAATGCAAATAGCTGCATCAGGCAACAGTTTTACCTCCCGTGTGCAAATTCCCAACCAGCCAACAACAACAACCTGTATAAGAACATGATAGGTGATAGCAATAGTAGTACAACTCTGGTAATACAATGTGGCAAAATTCCCTGTATACAGGGGAGTAAGGATGGATGATATTGACATGACGAACAAACACTTGTATCCACCACCAAATACATTTCTAGCAGACTAAGGTTTAGATATATTCGAACATTGCTAGTTTTTACTCACCAATCAATGGGTGCAAGATATGGTGCTTCTAAAGATGGGAAGTTGTTCGACATTCACAGAAAAAAATCGTGAGAGAGCAAAGAGGCAAAGAAAGCAGGGAGTGCAATTTCAGGGGATATACACTAATGAAACTTCCATTTTGATTAACGAGAGATCACCTATGCAAAATGAGTTGCCACCTTGAATGCATTTACTTTACTTGTATATGCAATGAACAAAGTATATTTGAGTATAGATTGGAACAATAAATAATTTATCAGCTACAGGTGCAATTAAGCATTTAATGATCACATTCCCCGCACCCTTGCCTCTTGTTGTGCCAGTCACAATAACAGTACAAAACCTTGCTTAAAATTAATTGAAAACAGAAATTAGAATGTATTAGCTTACCCTAAGAAAGCTGTCATCGACCACACTTTAAAAATGAAAAAAGTGAGAAAAAAATAGCTACCAAAAAATATGAAATTCTATTAATGAACATCGTTAACAGATTAACGTCATTGAATCAGAACGTTCACTTTCTTTACAGCAATGTATGCGGTTTTGTTTTTTTTTTCAAAAAAAATATTAGTTATAAAAAAGAAGCATTTTTTAAAATTGATAGTTGAAAATTGCATAAAAATAATAGTTGAACTATTGGTAGAAATGTGATATGCATGATGCAGGCTCCTTATTCATAGCATTTGCATAAACATACACATCGACCAATTATAATTTTAAAAATAAATGGGAAACAGTGGTATTTACTCACCCACTCCTAGGCCCTAAAACAAACAGCTACGCGCATGGGATGAGTAGTAGAGGGTGGGCGATTAGGCACCAACTCAACGAAAACGCCTATTGGTTTGAGGAATTACAACAAGGCTAAGCTCAGTTTGACCTAGCCAAGGCAATTGAGACACACATACACACGTGGCATAATAAATTTAAGAAAGAAATGCAATAATGTGTGTGCGAGTGGGATAAGTGGAACTATCATGGTTGGAGCAATCCAGGGAGAGGTAAGAGGATCTGGGATTTGAAAGTATCAAGTGTGTGCAATGAAAGTTCATTTGTTTGCCATAATTAATTAAAAAATATTTTGTGTAGGATGAGCTCAGAGGGCTATTAATTGGGAGGGTTGGGCCTTGTCAAAACGAAATCATAAATGCAAAATAAGTATTGGTTACCTTCATCGTATCTCGAAACTTATCAATTTCTCGATGGATTAAGTTTTTTTTATCTTCTTCAAGATCCATTTCGTCCAAATTCTGCTGGAATCAAACAATAGTGGAAATGAAGTGCAAAGAAATCAGCATTCGATATGACATACATTTTCTATTATTGTGAACTAGCTCAACAAACTCTTCAAGTCGAACTTACATCTTTTGGCTCTCTAATTTCTTCATCAGCATTATTTTTATCTTGAGTTTTTCTCTTGCGAGATTCTGCAAAGTTTGTGCCAACATATATTTTACTCTTCATGCTTTTCACATTTTCGAAAAGAGTAGCTTACTGAATTTAAAAGGTTACCTGATGGCGGTAACGGTCTGGTCAAGTCATATTCGTGCTCCTTCAGAAGGACTTGGATTCCCGTACGGATGATGGAATCTTCCTTTTTTGTGTCTTCATCTATCTCATCATAATCGTCTCGTTCCGATTCGGTGGGCGTCTTGTTGCCTGCATTGTCAGCATCCTGCCGCAATTTTCGCTTGTTTGCTTTGTATTCATCTAACTGGGCTTTTGTTTTGGCATCAACTTTGACCTTAAAGTAAAACATCAAATTTGAAAGTCACCTTATTCTGTGCTATTTAAAAATATACAAATAGATTTGCCAAAATTTTGTATATTGACTTACCACAAGCTTCTTATCAGCGATTTCCCAATCGTGGAGAATTCGCATGGCTCGAAGAGCAGATTCTGGATCGCCATATTCACAGAAGCCGAATGCTGTGGGTTTGTGCGCCACAAAAATATACCAGCATTAGGTCATTATATACTGTTCACGGGGAATTCAAAGGGAAGCCACAATGCTCTATTGGGAACACTTAAAACTAAATTAATCTAGGTGTAACTTATTTTTCAAGAATGAAACCTTTCCATATTAAGTGCAGATTTAAATGCGACTTAAGATAAAGGCCGATCCCTAAGTTGTAGCCTCGCAAATGAACACCCCTAATACCATGCCTTAAATATCATTAATAACAGTAAAAAGAAAATATGCCCAACCGCATTTACCCTGAAGCTTCCCCGATGCACCCTGCACTCGTTTCCAACTAACAACAGTTCCACATTTCTGAAAATTTGCACAAAGCAAAATAAATCTTAATAAGCGTATTGGGTGCAAACAATTTACATTGCTCACAGTGGGCACATACTAAAATATCCATCAGGGTTCTCCCAGAAATTTCATTTTGAACTTCTCTGACTTTTCCAGGTTTTAAAAATATTTCCCTGACCAATGACAATGTCAAAAATTGACATATTTTATCAAAATCGAAACAGGAAAATATTTTGCAAAATTTACTAATGACAATTAACATATAAGAAAACATTTAAACCATTTGCAGACAAAATTTTTCAAATTTGGCAATTTTGAATTCGGAAAATGATGAAAAATTTGTACACGGAAAACTTGGGAAATTTTTCAACTTGCTCTTCGGAAAATGGGGAAATTTTTCAATTTAGTCCTCAGAAAATGTTGGGAATTTTGCAGTTTTGTACTCTGAATCCGTTCAAAATTTTGCAAATTTCTTCTCGCAAAATGGACCCTGAGCTAACCATGTAAAAGCATTAATTTTGGATCGCAACACATTGAATTTTCCGGACTTTTCCAGGTCTGGGGTTACCCTGTCTATTCGTGTAGATATGCAAAACTTGCCTGCAGAATTTGCTTCACTAAGTTGTCAATAGCTCGATCAGTGATATTTCCCACAAATACGGTTATAGTTGGTCCCTGGTTGCTAGGGTGATGGTGATGATGACGCCGATGATCATCCTGTAAGATGTACGTTATTAAATGGCCCAATATTAAATGCTGTCAATAACATATGGTTAAAACATAAACTAACTTGAACTCGTCTAGGTAACATGGGTTTTCTGGGTGGCAGTCCACGGTGGTTCATCGCCCGAGCGTCAGGCATAGCTGGCATAGGAATTCCAGGTGGCAAAATCTGCACAGGAAATTTAAGTTACATGAAAACAATGTAGTGGGATTAAATCCTAGTAAAAATTCTTACAACAAATCTTAGCAAGAGTTTAAGAGTCACTACCATTGTTCGATTTAATTATTTTGGCTACCATTTTGAAAACAGGTTTTGTAACTTAATACCATGGACAGTCATGTAAAAAATTTATTTTCTCAAACAACAGAATAACACCGATTTGCCTAAAACTCATTTTGAGAAACTTTACCAGAATGAATGTACGTTTTTAGTAGTTTAAATTTTAAATTTAGTCGGAAACACTCAACATCCCCCCTGTGCTTAAATTATAGTTGCGAGCATCATTTATTTAATTCTCAACAACCAACGAACCAATGAAGATGACACCTTTCCCTCCAGCTAACTGTTGTCAAAGTGTAACTTACATGCCCCGGCATCATCCCCATAGGCATTATGGGTGCTAATGGAGAAAATAACAAGTCTTCGGGTGAAAAATTTTAGCAGACAATAGTTTTGTTAAGACCAATATGGGTTGCACTAAAAAGCAGCTGGACAAACTATGGCCTTAAAAGTGCTCTTCACTGAAGGCTGCGGTTATCCAAAGCGCAACTGCATTAAGTGCAACCCGAACTAAGAATTAGCAATGATTTTACCCATATGTGGAAAACCATATCCAGGCGGAATCATTCCAGGAATGGTGGGCATTCCTGGCATTGCCATTGGATGACGAGGTGGAAATGACATCTTCTACAAAAAGTTAAGATGAAGCGTAGTTATCTGCAAATAAGAAATAAAACCATTGGAAAACAAAATCCGCAAAGACGGACATATAGGCTACATCTATATGTTGTATTATACAGTAGGCCTACGTTCATGTCGATATTGAAACCTTTGCGTATTTTGTAATTTAGAGGTTGGCCGGGTGTTATTTTAAATACTAGTGCCGAAAATCCTCGGCTTTTTCACGCATTAAAAAAGTAATTTTGATAGCTATAAAACTGAGCGACATACGGAATCTGGTAGCATACAAATAGAAAAAAAGACAACGGTAAGCCTATTTCATGGAAAACTGCTTTTAAAAACATACGTTTGACAATTTCTCTCCTTTTCGCACGCCACAGTCAGGAGGAAGCCAACACGCTTAATCCATCATACCAATATTCAAAATCGAACTTACCCTTTTGGCAGGAAGAAATATTTTATCAACGGAATATAAAAGCTGTCGCATCCCACATAGTTTTAAAATGGCGATCGCGGGCTAACAGCCACGAGATGGGGGTCTTCTTCGTAGCCTATCAATACCTGGTTAGGGAATAGGGATGGAACAATATGTAATCCTAACTACATAGGTTTGCTGTCTGTTTTTTTCTGAAGTAGAGAAAAGTCAGATATCCAATTTACTAGTGTACAAAGTAGAAGCTTACGCCACTGAGATTAAACTTATCTGTCAAAAAAATGAAGCGAGATGTGATCGGAATTTTGAAAACAAATTTTGAGCAATTCAAGCTTGCTATTTGAACCGGAAGATGGCGACACAAGTGCTAAGAAGGAAGGCCATTGTGGTGACGTCATAGCGGATTTGATTGGGCCAAAAAGTGTACACCGG
>JAQGBX010005951.1:0-13058 GCA_034698745.1 Megaphyllum sjaelandicum
TTTGTCTTCTCATATCACCAGCTACCTACCCTATGAATTTGTCAATGCTTTACCGGAACACCCTGTATATACATGTATCTGCAATGTAAAAACTTAAAATAACCCCAGATTCATGAACTGAATGCAAAGTAAAATTTTGATACTTAGTAGTTAGTATATAAATATTCAAACTTCGATCGAAACCGGATCATAAAAATAATTAGCAACGTTGATTAAATTTAAGTACGTAAGGAAGAGCCGGAACTTCAGGTTTGAATTTTTATTATAAAATCCAAATCATAAAATTGGCGTTGCGTGTGAAAAGCGTCCCCGTAGGACAAATATTTACAAATACAGTCAGTCAAGTAAAAAGCATTTTTGTTAAAACAAATCAACATTACTTAGAATCCCGTCATGGTAATTTTATAAAACTTAAATGCACATACTGGCAACGAAAAACATTTCTGCATCTCAAAAATAATCATAAAATTGAAAAAAAAAAATGCAAGTTCATTATGACGTAGACTACAGTACGTCAACTCATTTTTACTGTACTCGTTATAAATAAATGTGAATTTGGAGCTATCATGATCATGACAGCTGTCATGATGATCTTTGCTGTCTTTTTTTTAAATTTTATATTAAAAACTCGAAAAACGCTGTATTTAATCGCAAGTTTTGTCAAGCTTTTGCAGTCAAATTGCTCCACAAATTTCACAATCATGAGGTGTTTGCTTTCCTATCTGGCATAGCATAATAGAGTCTCTTCCAGAATAGTCTGTCGTCCCACATCAAGTAGGTGTTGGTTTTCAAATACACCTTCATTTCCGGATGTAAATTTTTGGGGACAACCCCCCTCACTATCAGAATGACTCGATGGGAAGGGTCCCGAAACATTTGCAAGTGAGCAGTTTTGAACTCGAAGCGACACCATTCGCTGTTCATGAAGTTTTCGGACAAAATCAAAATGGTCCTACGACTTTTCTCCACGGCTTCCAAAATATTGTCGGTGATGAAGGACCCGACGATGAAGTCCCTGCTGTGGACACACAGACGAAACGGAGGATTGATGTCCTCCAGGCCAGGAATTAGTTTCTCGCTGACGAAGGCCTCGTCGTCGTGGCTGTAGCACACAAAGGCGTCGTAAATTTTGTTCACATCGCTGTCCTGATCACTAGCATCTCTGGAAAACAACCGCAGCCCGTAACGGTAATACACAAGCACCCGGATTTCTTGCCGGTAAGTGAAGAAGAGGGCGGTAGCCACGAAGATGAATAGCGCCAGAGCTGTCAAGCAAGTGGTCAACGGAAAGTACTTGCTGGTCAAGAAGTTCAGGATGCCGTAGCAGTTGGAGCCGTTGTACGCAATCAGGGGTGTGGCGCTCGTTGAATTGTCGCCGTAGTTGCAAAACAGTGTCTCCACATCTTGGACTTTGGAGGCGGATTTCTGCAGCCAGTCCCGGTACCTTTGCAAGTAGTCGCATTCGCAGCTCCACGGGTTGTTGCTAAGCCGAATCTCGGTGAGGTGCTCCAGATGCCCCAAAACCCAAACGGGATATGTGGTGAGTAGGTTTCTGTTTAGGCGGAGGCTCCTGAGAGATGCCAGCTCCACAAACGCCTCTTCCGCCACGTCCTCGAGAAAATTGGCAGAAAGGTCGAGCTCCATCAGCTGCGGCAAACCGAGGAACGTCTCCTCGCCGAGAACGTGCAAGAAGTTGTCCTCCAGATGCAGAACTTCCAAGTTGGTCAACGGCTGGAATGCGTTGTCGTCGATCGCCGAGATCTGGCTGTTGTTCAAGAAGAGCTTTCGGATCTTGGTGGTGCGATTAAAGGTGGATCTGCCTATTGTCCCCATGTTGTTGCCATCAAGATAGAAGTAAACCACGTTCGGTGGAGTGGAGTTGGGCACGGAAGTCAAGTTGGCGTTGGTGCAATCGCCAATAACCAGATTCCAAGCCGAATCGTGATAGAAGTTGCACTGCTCAGGGAGGGAGGCGTTGGAAGTGTGGTTTGTTTTGCACAGAAAGTCCTCCGGCGAATGCATCGAAAAAATGCTCAATGATGGCCGTCGACCCTTGAAGAATTCCGGTTGACAGCGCAGGGCCGCAGCATTGTCAATGCGAGACATGGCCAACTGGCCTCTGGTTATCGCATTCGAGAACATCTTAAGTCTGCAGTCGCAAACGAAGTTATTTCCCTGGAGGTACACGTTGGCCACCATGTTCTGTCGCCATTGTCCGGAATTAATCTGAAACCACTCCGTCCAGACGGTTCTCAGCTGGTTGTTGTTCATGTGGAGTCGATCGATCCTCCCCATGGCACAAAACGTGCAATTTTCCACGCTGGAAATGAGGTTGTCGTTGAGGTACAGCTCGACCAAGGATATAGGGAACGAATTTTTGCCAATTTTCGTCAAACGGTTGTGCGACAAATCCAAAGTGTCCATCCCCAAATGAATTGGCAAAGAACTTTTCAAAGGTGATATGTTCACTAAATTATTGTGACTCAAGTTCAGCCGAACCAAACTTAAAGGAAGCATGTCGATCGGCACCACGGTCAACAAATTGTGCGACAGATCCAGCATTTTCAGTTCTTTGTTGTGACGGAACCAGCCTTCGATGCTTCTTATCTGATTGTTCTGCAGGAACAGCTCGTGCAAAATGGGGTTGTTATCGAAGGCAGTGCTGTTGACAGTGTGGATATCGTTGTGGTCCAGATGCAGCTGAAGCAAGCACTGCAAGCTGGCAAATAGGTCGCCGCTGATATTCCGGATGCCATTGAAGGACAAGTGCAAGAGGTGCAAGTATCTTAAAGTTGCGAAATCGTCATCCTTCAAATCGGGTACTCGGTTTCGTCTTAAGGACAATATCTGCAAATTTCGCAATACTTTCACCGCTGGCGGAAGCTGGCCCAAATTGTTACCATCCAAACTCAAGTACCTTAGTCCAGTAACGCCGCTGTCAACTTCGCTATTCGCGATATTTCCTTCCACCGTTTCCAGAGGCATCCCAATATCGGTCAGTTGGGAATAATACGTGATTAGTTGGTCATTCTGGCAATTCGGAACCAAACCAGATCCAGGTTCCGGCCAATCGGTAGTCGGTACGAAGATAGTTTCGTTGATTTCCGAAATGCCATTCTCATCCAAAATCAGGCTATGAATTCGTTTATGAAATTTGAGCGATTCATCCTTCATCCCCTCTGTCAACGCAGTACCCGTACTGCTAAGATTTAGACTTTCCAACCGGTTCAAATGATTCAAAATCACCGTGAGGTTTCTCAACAGCCTATTCTGGCCGAGGTTCAAGACGAGTAGCTTTCTCAGCTTCCTCCCAACCTCTTCCGGTATCTCGGTGATGTTGTTCACCGACAAATCAAGGTCCAGCAGAGATTCCAGATGCGAAAACGCATCTTGGTCGATCCTCGAAATATTATTCTGGCTCAGATCCAGCCTGGTCAGATTCCGAAGCTGGCACATCATGTGGGCAGGCAAAACCTCGATGAAATTCTGTCTTAGCACGACCGTTTTGATGGTCTTTCCGCAGTTGTTGGCGATGGTAGAAGAATTGCAATCAGAAAGCAAGCCCAGCTTGTCCACGCTCTTCAAGGAATTCTTCCACAGAAACACGTGTTGGAGGGATGGTGCTCGGCAGAGGAAACTGGGTGGTAGTTCCTTGATGTTGTTTTCGTTCAACGATAGCAAATACAATTGATCCAGGTCTTCCAGAGTATCTTCGGCTAAAGTCAGTTCCTCCATGCTATTGTTGCAATTGATCAAAAGGGTTTGCAAGGCTCGGAGTCCCAGAAAGACCCTTTTGGGCACGTCGTTAAAGTGGCACTGTCGCACGTCCAGCTGTTGCACATGAGAAAGTTGGGTGAAACTTTCGTTTTCGAAATGAGGCAATGTCCCGTGGCAATTCATTATGGTTCCGGCAAAGTTTCGATAGCAGCTGTCCTTCAAAGGAGCATCATCGAGTAGCACACCTGAAAATGTTAGCCCCATAGAGAGGACGAGACACAGAACGGCCTTCATTTTCATACGTGAAAAGTTTTGATTCAAGGAGATTAAACTTGGAGCTACATCACTGCTAGCTGCACAACCGTGGTCTTCGGAGTGCTCTTTTTGAATGTGCCTTCCCTGTAGGGTTGCTCACGAAACGAGTTTTACGGCATGGTTTTACTCGAAAAAAATATTGGAAAGTCCAGTGAACGAAAATAGGATGTTGCGTCGTTTCTAAATCACGGACGCTGATTGGCGTTCTTTCCAAATATAACCAACCTGTTGCTTCTTATAATTGCTTTCAAAACAAACACGTGTTATTGTAGGCGGGCCAAAAAGAGCAATGCACCTTCTTTTTCCTTGAGGATGAGGCCACAGAATACATGTATGTGATCAGGCACTGACAGGTTCTCGTGACTCGTGACGTATCAACTTTTGGGGAAATTCTTGGTCCCCGTACATATGGTAAAAAATTCAAAAACGGTCAGTTGATAAGTATAAGAGGCTATATGAACTTATTATGTTTTAAATTATCCTTTTTTTTAAATTCAATAGGGTATTTTCACTATATCACTATAAGGAAATTTTTAGTGGCCAGAATTAAATATATGTTATATAATAAAATGTGAAGTAATATATAGGCAAGTTTATGAACTTATTGCCTTAAAAACGTAAAAACAAACTTGCAAAAAATGCAACCCATTTCTTCAAGATCAAAACGCTTTCTGATTGGCTGGTGCTGAATGACGTCAAAGGTCTTTCTGTAGTGGATTGCTATGCGAGTGCAGGCCTAGACTAGACTGGAAAAGTTGAATTGTTTGATGACATTTAAAACATTGTTAGGTATCTTTTAGCTACAGACTATTTAAAAATGAACTTTTTTGTCAAAGCACACTCAGACAACCTTCCTCAAGGGCGTCATACAGGAGGAAAATTGTTACCGAATTCCAGGCAAGTTTAGGCATGTCCGAAAAGTCAAAGGCATATTTCTGAGCAGTTTACTAACCGTGGCTTTTAAAAGAAGAAAATTTTAGACTGAAAGTAATTAAACTTCATTTATGTTTTTAAAATTGACAAATTATAACATGTGATTTCACATAATTCCCATTCTAAAAAAAAACGGAACTTTTTGAACATGCCTATAATATAGCCTGCATCTAACTTAAATTACTTATTCTTTATTATTTATTGCTGAATTTATTTCCTATTCATTTATAATCTCACCCAAAAATAAACAGGCAGTGACGTGCTATTTATTTTATCAGTGCCTCCAGAGAAAGTTATGGTGATTTAGCTATAGGTTATGCCCAACTGGGTGGCTAGTGACGTCATGGAAGCCATCCTCAGCAGCCATTTTGGATTTTACCTTTTTGACGGGGAATTTAAAAATCGAATTTGAAATTAATTATTTAACCCCTTGTGGTCATCAGATCCCCGTGATTATATTACCTATATTCTAGTTAGACCATATATTTATATATTCTGCCAAAAAAAACCAGTACAGTGTAGTAAAAAAACCCTATTCAAAGTATGGAAAATGTAGGTTACTTTCTGTACCTTCTTGCCAAAATTTTTTAAAATATATTAGCGTAGGCTACATGTATATTTTCGAAATAATTTGTAGAACATCTTTATACGAGCTATACCATTTATAACCTTGATCCCAAATGAGTCATAAGCATGAAATGCAAGTTTCTATAATAAGTTACGTATAAACATATGAATCTAGGCTTTAATTTTCCTAAATTAAATATTTTTAAATCGTCGAACTTTGAAGTGAAATTCTTTCGCGACTTTATAAAACAAAGTTCAATGGGAATGGCCTTAAATTAAAGCGATTTATAACACAAAAATGAGCTTGGAATGCATGTGTATGTGATCCCAAAATCTAAGCAGCGATAGCCCACAAAGAGTTAGCACGATTCATGTAATGATTTTATTGATCAGGATTTAAGAAGTACAAGTTCAATCAGAATTTGTCGCAATTTACAAGTCTCAACAAAGGTTAGGATAAAAACTAATTTGATGTTAGCACCACCATTCACGCAACATTCCTAATTCCTCTATCGGGCATTGCAAAATACAACCTTTCCCAGAACAGTTTATCACCCCAAGTGATGTACGTATTTGTTTTTAAATAAAGTTTCATTTCTGGGCCCAGCTGCTCAGGAATCTCTCCAAGAACAACAACGATGACACGATTGCACTTATCCTTGAGCATCTGAACATAGGCAGTCTTAAACTCGAAACGGCACCATTCGCTGGCAACAAATGCTCCTGACAACACCAAGATGCTTCGCCGACTCTTGCTGACCGCCTCCAAAATGTTGTCCGTGATGAAACCTCCCACCAAAAAATCTCTCTGATGGATGCACAAACGAAAGGGTGGCTCAATCCCTTCCAGTTTAGGGACAAGTTCATCAACGACAAAATCTTCATCCTTATTACTGTAACACAAGAAAGCGTCGTAGAGTTTTTCAAAGTCTAAACTCCGCGAATCATTCTGATGAAAGATGCGGATCCCATATCGGGAATAAATCAACACCTGCATTTCTCTCCGATAGATGCACAAGACAATGCATGTAGTGGTTAACAATACGAGGATGGTTATCAAACCGATGGTCCATGGATAGAATTTGTTTTCCAGAAAGCCTTGTTCTGTACGACGAAAACAGTACGAAGCATTAAAGGCGATCAAAGGCACTTCGGAGGAGGAATTATCGTCGAATTTGCAAAACAACGAATTAATATCCACCACTTCAGATGCTGAATCTTGCAACCAAGTTCTGTACTTCTGAACAAAATCGCATTGACAACTCCAGGGGTTTTGACTCAAACTAATCACCGATAATGATTTTGAAGTGTTCAAGTTCCATATGGGAAAGGATCTCAACCGGTTGTTGTTCAGATGAATATGTCTTAAATTTGATAATGGATAGAAGACCTTGTCCTCCATGGCCATCAAATGATTATACGACAAAAGTAATTCCATCAAGCGACGCAATCCGGTAAAAGTTGCATCGTTTAAATATTTCAGTTCGTTATTTTCCAAATGCAAACGAGATAAATTCATCAGTTCAATGAAGGCCCCGTCATCGATGAATTCAATATGACTATAGTTCAAGAACAGTTCTGTGAGATTTTGGTGCATTTGAGCCTTAAAGGTGGAATTTTGCAGCCTGGTAAGATTATTTCCATCAAAGTATAGTTTTATGACTCCTGGAGGGATATCTGATGGAATCAGTTTTAGATTCATCTCTGAACAATCGACGATAATATATTCCCAATTGAAATTACGGTAGCTGGAACAGGTTCCAGGTAACAACGCATTGTTGTATTGACTAACTTTACACAGAAAGTCTTCAGGAGGATTTGCCTGGACAATCTGTGTCACGTTCGGTTTGTTTTTTGAGTATTCTCGGCGGCACGTCAAAGTTTCCAAATTTTTAATTTGCAAATAACTTTGGTTGTATACAAAATATCTTATTTCTTGAAGTTCGCAATTGCAAACAAAGTCATTTCCACTTAACGACACGCCGGGAGTTTGTTGAAATACTGGCAATGTATTTATTCTCAAATAGTCTGGGTGGATTTTTTGCAGTTGGTTGTTATGCAAAGTAACATTTTCTAAACTACTAAGACAACAAAATATGCATTCCCTCATGCTTTTGATGAAATTATTGTGCAGGAACAAGTTAACGAGTGACAAGGGGAAAAATTTCTTTTTGATTTTATCTATTTGATTATTAGACAAGTCTAGTAGTTCCATTCGAACTTGTTTGGGTAATGCACCTGAAGTGTAAGCTAAGTGTTTTATGAGGTTGTGACTTACATCCAATTCGACAATAGTCAAAGGTAACATCTCTAACGATAACTCGACTAAAAAGTTATTGGACAAGTTCAACACTTTCAGATTTTCGTTTTTTACAAAAATTCCGCTAATGTCTTTGATCCGATTATGTTGCAGATAGACTTCGGATAAGGCAATGAGGTCTTGGAATGCCAAGCTGTTGATATCACTGATAGCATTATGGTCCAACAGTAGCTGTTTCAAACAACTTAGGTTCGCAAATAACCGATGGCTAACATACTGAATTCGATTAAATGATAATGTTAAACGTTGCAACTTTCGCAGGTTGTTAAAGTTATCATCGTCTATACTTTCAATTTTATTCATCGAAATTGAGAGCACCAGAAGTTTAAACAGTTTGCGAATTGGTGGCATGACAGTGAAGTTATTTCCATTCAAATTTAAATACCGCAATCCTGTTACATTGACAACCTCCGCTTCCTTTCTGTTTAGGAAGGAAATTTCCCCACCGAAAACAAGCCTGTCTATTGCATCTTCTTCGCAATCTGAAGGTGCAGTTTCATTGAAACCATTGTCCACAATCCCAATCAATGGTTCAAAGACATCCTCATCAATTGTGTGCAATCGATTGTTGTTTAATATTAGCGATTCCAATCTGTTCAAACCTTTGAAGGCGTCTTTCTCAATAAGCTGTAGTCCAATGCCAGGCAGAAACAAACTTTTCAGATGTGGCACATACTTCAGAAACCCACTAATGTTCAAGTTCATATTACTATCAAGATCCAAATTGTACAGCCCGGTTAGGGGTTTGAGGGTAGCTTCGGGTAAGCTGGTCAAGCTATTGAAAGACAAATCCAGAACTCTCAGTGATCCAAGATTGTACAGAGCATCTTCCTCGATGGACCTTAATCCATTTCTGCTTAAATCGAGATACACTAAATTCGTCAATGAACAAAAAGTGCGATTAGGTAAGTGGGTTATGGAATTGTAGGACAATTTTAAAATAGTGAGATAGTTTCGACAATATGAGAAAGAACAGTTTGCCCCAAATCCGAGGATTTCAGGAGTAGCGATGGAATTATTCTGCAGGTACAGTTTTTCCAGATTGGGCAAATTGCAAAAGATGCCCTCTGGCAGAGTTCTGATCACATTTTCAATTATCCGAACAATGTTTAGGTTTGAAAGTGCCTGGAACGAACCTTCTTCAAATCGCAATTCAGGAACGGCCTTATCACAGCGTAAGAACAAATATTGTAATCCAGTAAGCCCATTAAAGAAATTCTTGGTCACCCATTTAAATGTGCATTTCCTCAAGCCAAGTTAGAAAACGTATGGAGCAAGTGGGAAATCAATCCAGGAAAAATCGGGAAGTTCGTCTTCGCAGTCCACGTACACAACCATCCTCGAGAAGTATGATGTCACAGAACATGATCTGGGAAGTGGTGAAGCACTTTGATTGAAACATACTGTTGGACTGGTAACAATGGCCAAAATCAAATAAACAACGACTTCCTTCGCAGAGTTGCTCATTGTCCCGATTTGTCCACGGTATACGCAGTGATATCAAATCATAACCCCTGAGGGTTGCAGTCAAATTAGAAACTTACGCACTTGTAGTACGTAATGAAGTTTATTTCGTACAGCATACTTTTATGCCATACTTAAACTTCGGCTGGCTTCAGGGACTATCTTCAAAATATGGTGTTAGGTAGAACGAACACAGTGGAAATGTCTACTTATGTCAGTCTATCAAATTACCACTGAAGCTTGCAACATCCTAATTTGTTATTAAACGTTTTAGTTTTCTGTATAATTATTGCAGCAATCAATTGAAAACCAATTACTCTAGGAAAATGTATAAAAATATTCACAACTCAAGATTTATTTAACGGAATTTATTGGAAATATTGTAATTTTGGTTTTTAAATTAATACCAATAACTTTCTTTTAGTTTACTAATAACAACATTGCGTACATAATGTAGTTTTAACATGAATCATTCAGTTAGGTAATATATTGAAACGGGAAATACTAACACATAAACATGGAAAATTGCCCAATTCACAAACAGACGAAGTACAAGGTATTTTTCCCATAATTATAGTTGTAAAATCTGGCTTAGGTGCAATTTTATCCTACAGTATATGAAATTATGCGCATATGATAATTAAAAAAAATGCATAGTAAATAGTTTTCTCACCTAAATCATTCAACAATCAAGTTCAACAAAAGCATTTAAAGCCTTTATAGTAAAGGTGAACTTTAATAAGCAAGTTATAGATTCTTATGCAAGAAATTATCGAACCGAACTTTTAATACCAAAGAAATTGCACAACAATGTATCATTCATCCACTTTATATAGTAATAAGCAAAAACAAAAATATTCCATCAGTCACATCTTCATAAAAACATTCAAAAACCAATAAAGCAGTAGGCTAAATCCTGATAATGGCATAAGTTGAGCAATATTAGCAATCTTTTAAATTCCCCATTTCATAAAATTGGCGATTTTTTCGACAAAATTCTTTAGAATGTAGAACAAAATCTGACTTCCATCCTTTTAATGTATAAAAAATATACTGTATATTCATCTGACATTTTCAAAGTAATAAACATCAGAGGATTAGTTATAATGCACTTATCCCTGCAATGATTTCCCTGTGTGGTGATAAGTAATCATCGAGCTTGAACACATGTGGTGACATTACAAACACATTAAGTCACGAAAAAACATATCCCCACATAGTACCAACTATCCAGTCAAAAAGTCATTCAGTGACATTCTCATACTACTTTTTATTGTATCTGAATAGCACAACGTTCATCAATAAGTCCTCCCGCTAAAATTTACTCCATAGATATTCAACACGCAAATTTAAACTAAAATTGGAATAATATTTGTGCATCATTATTCATAACAAGTTAACAACAGACTTTCACAGATCATCATTAGCAATTTCCCCAGTCCGCACCCTTTCCCTGACAGGTTTATCACTCCAATAGAAATACGTGTTGGTTTTCAAAAAAAGTTTAATTTCCGGATCCAATTTCTTGGGAACATCTCCAACCACAATGGCATTCACACGATTACACTTATCCTTGAGCATTTGCACGTAGGCAGTCTTAAACTCAAAACGACACCATTCGCTGGCCACAAATGCCTCAGTCAACACCAAGATACAGTAGTTCGCCTATACTCTTGCTGACAGCCTCCAAAATGTGGTCCGTGATGAATCCCCCACCAAGAATTCTCTCTGATGGATGCCCAAACGAAAGGGTGGATCAAGTTTAGGAACAAGTTCATCAACTGCAAAATCTTCGTCATGATTGCTGTAACACAAGAATGCGTCAAAAACCTTTTGGCGGTCTACATTTTGCAAGTCATTTTTATGAAACATGCGGATTCCATAACGGGAATAAATCATCACCTGCATTTCTTTACGGTAAATGTACAAGATGATGCAAGTGGTGGTAAACAGCGCGAGGCTGGTTATCAAGCCAATAGTCAGCGAGAAATACATGTACTTCCTTTCTAGAAAACTAGGTTCTGTAAGTGGGTAAAAGCGAGAGATTAAATGCGATTAAAGACACCTCGAAAGTGGAATAATCGTCCGATTTGCAAGACAACGAATCAATATCCACTACCTCAGATGCCGAATCTTGCAGCCAGGTCAAACTAACCTTTTTTTCCAAACAGGAAAGGATTTCAATCGGTTTAATCGAACTTCTCTAAAATTCGATAAATAATAAAATGTCCATTCCTACATTAGAATTAAATTGTTGTTTGACAGAAACAATACGCTCAATTGATTCAATCCGGCAAAGGTTGAAGTACTCAAGATGTCCAATTTGTTATTTTGCAAATACAAATGTGTTAAATCAATCAATTCGATAAAGTTGCCGTCTTCAATAACTTCAACGTGACTATCATTCAAGTGCAGCTCAATAAAATTCCGATGCACTTGGGATTTGAATGTGGAATTTTGCAGCCTGGCAAGATTATTTCCATCAAAGTAAGTTTGATTCCTGGCGGGATCTCGGGTGGAATAAGGGTTAAATTCAGTTTGGTACAATCGACAATAACATTCCCAATTGAAATTACGAAATATCGAACATGCACCAGGTAAAAAAATATTGCTTTGATGATTAATTTTGCACAGGAAGTCTTCAAGGGGTTTGCCTGGGCAATTTAGATCATAGAAGGCTGGTTTCTTGAATATTCTCGGTGACATGGCAAAGACTCCAGATTTTTAATTTTAAAATAGCTTTGATTGTACATGTCTACGAAATCCAGAAGATCTTGGAGTTCGCAATTACAAATAAGATTATTGTCATTTAATGACACGCTGGGAATTTTTTCAAATATTAGCAAGGAATGTATTCTCAAATCTTCTGGCTGAATCGTTTGAAGCTGATTACCATGCAACGTGACATTAACTATTGTACCAAGGCTGCAAAATATGCAATTGTTGATGCTTCTGATTATGTTCTTCTACAGTAATAATTGTGTGAGTGCAGTGGGAAGAAATGATTTGATGATGTGGCTTATTTTGTTATTGGACAAATCCAATAGTTTCATTCGAACTTGCTTCGGTAACGATACTGGAATATACACCAACTGCTTTACGAAGTTATGACTGACATCTAACTGGGCAATGCTAGAAGGGAGATTCTCCAATGATAATTCCTCTAAATACAGTATATAATTGCTGGACAAATTTAACACTTTCAGATTATCGTTATAAAAATCCCGCGAATATCTTTAATTCGATTATGGTGCAGAGAGACTTCGGATAAAGAAGTGAGATCATGAATGCCTCACTGTTGATATCACTTATGGCATTATGATCCAACAAAAGCTACTGTACTTCAAACATTTCAGATTGGCAAATATCCGATGGCTAATATACAGAATTCGGTTAAATGACAGCACTAAACGTTGCAGCTTTATTAGGTTATTGAATCTATCATCGTCTAAAAGCTCAATATTATTCCTCGACAACTCCAATTAGAGGTTCGAAGACCTCCTCGTCAAGATTGTGTAGTTTATTTCAGTACAGCATTAATGATTCAACTCTGCCCATGCCCTGGAAGGCATCTTTCTCAATATACTCTAATCCAATACCAGGCAGGAAAAGTCCTTTAAGGTGGGGCACATACTTAAGACAGCCAGTAATATTTAAATTCAGATTACAGTAGAACCTGTCTAAAATCAAACGCTTGGGACCGGGGAAAATTTTGATTTTAGACAGGTTTTGATTTCAGACA